>JAOEHY010028074.1:27557-44757 GCA_025447955.1 Psilopsiagon aurifrons | reverse complement strand
GAAGGAAGGAAGGAAGGAAGGAAGGAAGGAAGGAAGGAAGGAAGGAAGGAAGGAAGGAAGGAAGGAAGGAAGGAGCAAGAGCTAAAGAAAGAGAGAAAGAGAGAAAGAAACAACACAAAAAAGAAACAGAACAAGAGTGAGAGAGAACAAGAGAGGAAAAGATAGTTCCAGTATACTTTCTGGTAGAGTTTTCAGTAAACAACTCATTTGAGTACCAGAGGAAACATGTGGAGGATAATTGCAGAAGAACAAGCCAAATGCTGCAACATTACTGTCAGCCACAGGAAGAAGGCTATGAAATGCTGTGGGCACCTACACATATCAGGACAACTAAGAGGAAAGGTAGCTGACCATTTGCTGCTATGATACCAATTTCACTTTAAAAGATTGAAAATGGTGAGGGTTTTGAATCAGAAATACAAATGACACATTTTTCTATGATACCCTGATGTGTTGCTAGCAAGTGTTTTCTGGTCAATCAATCACTCACTCAAGTATTCAAAATCTTTAACCACATAAAAAACCTACTGGGAACAAGTTTTATTTACAATGGTGACCTGGCCAAGAAAGCTCACAAACAGCAATATGTAACATCACTTACAGACATACAATCACTGTTGTATATTACTAGAAAGCTCGCAAACATATCGCAAGGCATAAATCAATTATATAAAATACCACAAACATCAAATAAACCAATAAAAGAGGGAAGGTCATAACATGACCAGACATGTCATGAATAACCGCCACAAACATCAGCCAGTGATTCATCCACAGTATGAATAAAAAACCAAAAGACGTACAGGCAATTCCTTGTTAGATCCTTTTGTGTTCTGCTAGAAATGTGTTACTGTCTTTTGATGTTGTCTATTCTACAACATTACTTCTATTTATATTTCACTAAGGGTATCAATTATTTTTAAAGTCTATATTAATTAAAATTAGATGGGTTTGTTTGTTATAGAAATGTGAATTTTAGCCTGTATGTTTTGCTTAATAATTCATTGCATATATTTCCATGCTTGTTTATAATCAGTAATACTTTGCATTTAGCAATATAGTTCACAGTATTATTATAGTTTGGTCTACTAAAAGAAATTAGACAGAGAACACGATGGGAAGCATAGTTTGACACCAGTCATTGTCATGTGTGTATGTCCCCTTCACCCCTGCCCTAGATTATGAACATAATTCAAAAGCCACTAAGATTTGAAGAATACTATCTCCATGTAATTGACAGCTCTTAGAATCTGCACCACTATGTGTATGTTAGCAACAAAGAACAAAAAAACCATCATTAGGCTTGGTTTTTAGAGAGCTGAAAGCTTATACATATAACAGCATATCTGTTATGATTAAATGCCCTGATTACAATCAAGCCATTTTCTTAAATGCCAGATTGTGGCTTTCTTAGTGTGTATGTCTGTATGTCTTACTACCAGAAGTCCATGTTAAATGCCTACCAGTCTGGAGGGTCCTATCCCTCTGTACTTGCAACTGGAATATACACTTACATTTTTGCAAGAGTTACAAAAGTTTAACCTTCACAAATTCTTGCTCATTTGTAAGTGTTTGACACATAGTGTTCAGGTTGCATTCAAAGCAGCAAAATCATCTGTTTGCATGAAATTTTAGGAAATAAATAATATAGAATATGCTAAGTTCCACCCTCTTAGTACTCCTAATTAGTCAATGTTAATATAATGTAAATAGGCACTACCTTCAATCAAACTTGACAGAAAATTAGATAGCATGTCTCATCAGATCCTATTCCCAAAATGGACATTTATGAACAACTCACAGTTTTCAAGGTGGTGATGATATTGTCCACCATTTACACTCTAACAGGGTTCAGCTGGTGAGACATCAGCAGGACGAACCTTCCTGCCAAGTCGGAAAAAAAAAAGCATTTTATTTCTGAAAATGAGATTTGCTTTAAAAACTCATTTATAGCTGAATTGAAAGGAACTGAAATGAGAAAGAAGGTGAAAACATTTGGTTTATTTATATATATCATGTTCCAGATATGAAGCTTGTTCTGAAATCCAGAATAAATAGATCATTGAGACTCCAACCCGGATCCCCTGCTTTTAAACTGATGATATTGGCTAAAAATCAGGCCACCGTCATTTCGGATGTGTCATTTTTACTTCATTTATAACACATGCACTTAGAAGCAAGTTCTGCACATTAAGAAAAAAAAAAGAAAATCCAACCCTTTCAAGCATGCATTTCTCAGATATAGACCCAGCCAGTGTATGCTAACGCCAAGCAATTTGTTTTGCAGCATGTCACATAATTCTCTTTTTTTTTTGCAGCCAATATCTATGATTAAGAAATGTAATACATACTAAGAAAGTCTTAGATAATTTACACGGTGCATTAAAGTGTTTTGCATGAGAATATAGTAGGATGCAGACAGCAGAAGAATTATGTCTTTCATTAAAAGGTTTGCAACTCAGTGTGCTATGATATAACTATAGCAGTTTTTCTGTCTCAGTGAAGGTTTTTTATTTTAAACACTGCCTTGAAAACCAAGGGATGCATATGCAGTAGCACTACTTTAGCTATATGTTTTAACTTAATATCACCTCTTAGTAATTACACACTGTCAGTTTACCTGCTGTCTCAGGGTTATGGGTGAACAACCATGCTGTCACTGTTCTTCATCTCTCTGAATCTTGATGTAAGCAGTAAAATAAGATGGCATTTTTTCATTATTTAACGTTTTAAAAAAATCTTAGTTCAAAGCCTATTTGAAGCAGTTCATCAAGGATGATATACATTAAGGTCAGGATTAAAAGAAAACCAATTACATGGAAGAAATATGATTTTTGCCACAGCTCCTTTATGTGCAAATTACGATGTGTATTTGCTGCTTAATTTAGAAAGCACCAAAGGACAACTTACAGGGATGTAGGGTAGCATTTAGAGGAGTCCAGCATTTGTGGCTTTTGTCCAGGGTAAAACCTGATCATTGCTCAGCATGGTTTGCACTATCTGGAAAAACACTTCAGGTGTAGACTAGTAGCTTGGAAGCTTCTCCGGCTTGGAGTAATCTCCAGATCCTGCAGTTCTGCATCTTACTCATACCTTCACTGCGTTTCTGACAGAATTAAAGGCAAAGCTTTAAGCTGGTGCAGCATTTTGATGGTGTCTGACTTCAAGAATGATTTGCAGGGTAGAAAGGTTTCAGCTGTTTGTTCCTTGGGGTCTATTTCAGGGGCACTACAAACCATGCTCAGAACTTCACAGATGTCTTCTCTCTCTGACATCCACTCAAGTTAAGGACAACCTGCTGTGGTTGTTTCTAGCTGTTTTCTCTTTCCTACATTGTCTTTTCATCACTTGTCTACATCATTTTGTGTTCAGTGGTTCTTCATATTCTGACAGTAAATATTTGCTTGGAATATGTAGCTATGAAGCTCTTCTTTCTTTCCGTGTCAAAAATCTGCTGCTATATTTTCAGGATAAAATAATGGATTGTACTTCTTTGTAACATCCAAGTATCATAACTGTCATTTTATTGAGCTTTTATCTCTGCATGTAGATGAGTGTGATAGGTAGTTGTTTCATACCCTCCCCAGCTCCACCTAGGTCTAAGTATTTACAACATCAGGGGGCAAGTGGGGATATTTTGTTCCCTGTTCAAAGCACTATTATTACTGTTTAGCTTGTGGTGCTTTAAATATAAAATATATTTGAGCTGCTGGTGCAGATAAGAATGGTAACACCTATCTAAGGTAATTAAAATTAAACTATAAAATGCAGGAGATTGAGTTTCACTATATAATAATTAATATTAGCTCTTCTAATAACTAATGCCATTTTAGCTAAGTGGTCAAAACCCACTGCAATGTCTAGCACTCAAACATAGCTCCTCTATTTTGCTGTTTCCAACTAATATAACTCACAGAGTTAATAAATCCAAGGCATTTAACGGATTTTTACATAAGATATTCTGTTAGTGTGTGGGCTTCTGTGAAATTTGTCAAGCTGTATTTAAAAACAAATTAAAGAAGCAGTAAATCTTTTGTTGTTTGGCCAAAGCTTACTTATACTCTGGTGCGGAAGAATAATAATGTTCTACTGTGAGTGCAAAGCTGCTGGCACTGAGAATCTGTATATCCTCCCAAGACCTTGTTCATAAACACAAGAAAACTCAGCATGACTTGTCCTCTATTGACACATGACCTTAAATGGGTTTTATTTCTTCCATATCCACCACCCCACAGACTGTGGCAGGTTGGAGTCACAGCCCATGGGATTTGGGCAGCAGTGTGCTCCCAGAGCGCAGGAGAAAACCTCAAGGGACATACAGCTGTAACTACTCCCATGCAACACATTGTGCTCTGATTAATTATAGCAATATGCAAGTTATTGACTACTCTAATGGCTCTTAAGGTGTGGGTACCTGGATGCTTTTTAATCCTACAAAGTGCTCTATTCAATGACACCATGCATCAAGACACCAATGGTATAGTGCTATTTCTGTCACATTCTTCCTGCTGTGCTGAATTCCAGACCGCTATAGTGGGGTCCATGGCCCTCACTTGCTGTCTAATTAATAATTTACTGCATGAATTACAAGCCATCTCCCAAATGCTCCAAAAAAAAGTGAAAGTGACACTGACTCCCCTTTTGAAAATATGCTGCATTGAGCTGCAGGTGAAAACTCTTATTATGGCGGTTGGCATGTCCTGAGGGGAGGAGAACTCACAGTGGGCTCTTGCTACTATTGAAGGAATGGCCTTGTGGAAATTTATTAATTTCATACCCAGTTAGATCAGATGAATAGTAAATCTTCTATCTAGTCAATCGTCCTTCAGCTCAAATGTTTGGGGCAAGTGAGCCACAGCTGATACTTTACCTGATGTAACTGTCCCAAGAGCAGGGTTCCAGACCAGGGCTATCTTCTGAAATCACTGATCAAAAATTAGGAATTAAAATTAAGGTCAAACAGAGTAAAACTCTCCATGGATCTTCCTGGGCTCATCTCAGCCACACAATGTCATAGTAATGCCATGTATCTTGCTCTGCGGCACATTTGCATGTAGTCAATAAACCCTTATGTGCTGTGACTTTCAGCATGAAAGATTGCTCACAGCAAAAGTCACTGACAGACGAATTTATGTGAGAAGTCATACCTATTACTAATCACTCCTCTCTCTCATGCCAAATTCATTGGAAACTTCTAATTTAAAATCAATCTACATTAAGTCAACAGCTGTGAAACAGAGGTTGTAGTGCCTGTTTACCTCAAAGAGATAGTGGAGAATAGGTGCTTCACAGAAAGTACTGTATTGGTAAGGATCATAGGCATAAATCTCATAAACCAAGGACCTCTGTCCTCAGAACATGCTTTGAATAGTGCACAGGAAATCATCCATGGGACCAAACACAGCCAATAAAGGAAAACCTGATAATTCAAAAGCTTCTTATTTAGCGATCACTGCTCATCCTGTATATTAAGTATGACTGCATCCAGGAACTTCATAAAAGTGTGGAACTTCTGTCAAAAGTAGCATGCAATCAAGTAATTAAAGGTTTGGTTAGGAGCATATATGCAAGTGATTTGAATTAGTTTGATATAGACTTCCTTTATTTTAGTATCTCTTAACTTCAGCCTGCTTGTCTTTGTAACCTTTTTAATGGTTTTTCAGAATAGCTGTGGTACAAAATCATAGGAAACATTAAACTGAGAGGACAAGATGCTTCAAGGTGTATAATCTATCAAATTTTTCAAGCCGAATTTATATGCTGATATTTGCTATCTGAGGCAATGTGTATAGGGTCAAATAAAAACAGTTGTTACTTGTTGCAGATCTAAATGGGCATGAAAAAAATCTTTGACATTTTCTCAGTATCAGAGAATCTTGTGTATGTGATTGGGAATTGTTTCATATTCTTTGTTTATACTGATACATACAACTTCTGGTGGCCTGGCTTCTTCACTCTGACATGACAAAAATTCAGAAGTGAGATGAGTAGCCCAAAGGATATCTCAGGTTTACTAAACCTGCATCTTAAGGGCGTAAAATGTGACATTGTCTCTCTAGAATAACTACCCTTTTCGTATATACAGACTTACATCTTGAAGAGATACTGCTTATCCACAAATAGCCATTGTGTTCTTATAACACAATATAGATATACCCTGAATGACATTCAATGACATTCTGTTTACATCCTCAGGTAAGCATTCCCTACAATTAAAATATGAAATATTAGAGGTTTCCTTTCTTATGCGAGTTAATAGAAGGTATATATAATACAAAGTACGCAAATATCACTGAGTGTAGAGGTCTGTTACCTGCCTAGTGCCAGCAACACCCGCACAGTTCAATTGATATTGCAAGTGGTTTTCTCCTTAAAGCTGCAGACCATTATGAAATGTCAGGCTTCCTGCTGGTGCTCCAAGATGGGAACCAGTTGCAGAGCCTGGAACAATTAATATAGCTAGCCTTGCTTACAGCAGCACTACCTGAAGTGTTCGGGTTATTTTACCAAGCATTAGTCACTAAAGTCACCTAAACCCAGTTTCCGTTATCAGTGAAATGCTGAAACAGAGTTGAAGATAAAGTGAAAATAGACAGCTTCTCTTTTCACTTGAAAAGATTTCCAAGTTAATATGTTAGTTAATTATGTTGTGTCCAATGCGATTTTAATTTAAAATAATCTAACCCAAAGTGACTCATGTTTCTAGCGCTGCATATACTCCTTCAGCTGGTGCAGAGATGTCATTGTCACTGTGTGACAAGTAGGTGCTCAGTAACAGTTTTGCTCTGTACTTCATTGCTATCAAGCTTCTATGCATAAAGAACTGCAGAACAGATTTTTAGTTTGCCTTTGTGTCTAGAATTTACATATTAATTCGAGCTGTAAATTATAGAAACATGCAAATTATACAGTATAACACCATTAGATATACTGAGTTCCACAGCTTCCAGTTATCTCAATTTATATAAACAGAAGAAATGTTTTTAAGTGTCAGAGAAAATGATAAACTGTCTCAAAAACTTTGCCTTCAAGGAATAGTCAGTGAGAGCACTAAAGGACACAGGAAGCTCTGTTCTTTCATTATATGAACAGCTTTTGAAAATTATTTGCAGTACCTCCAGGTGTCATGACAAGAAAGACATGAATCCATATCTGACAGTTAACAATGTCTCTTGGATCCTGAGCTCTGTACTCTGAGGTCCTGAAGGTTCTTAGGGTATCCTAATGTACTTGGCTAGTTTGAAAACTGGAACAAAAAAGATTGATAATGTTATAGTTCTACCCCTCAGCTTCATAGCTTGCACATGAATTTGTATGCCCAGGAAGTCTGCCCTAATAGCTGCCTTACATCCCCAAGGAACAAAAAAGATACTGTTAGAATTTGGTCTTCTATTTACAGGTAGGACATTTTCATAATCTCAGGACTGAAGAAGCTGCTCTCTACAAATATACATAAATAAAGAAATAGATAATGAATAGTGCTTATTGTTAAGATTTACATTCACATAAACAAGGTCAAAGACTATTTACATTAGCATCTTTTTTCCAGTGATATTACAGGGTAGTGATTGTAGTTATGTGACCATGCACAAACATGACTCTTTTAAAGAAGGTGGAACTATTTGACATCAATAACCCGACAATGTTAATTTCTTCAGCAGTAATTAACTTCTTTGTAAGATTTGTTTTCAAAAATTAATCCTTACCTTTGTAACATTTTTTTGATATTTCCAAACTATCCATTGTACAATGTGACCTGAGAAGGTATTGTAGCCACCCAAAATACTTGAGTCCTACAACAGGGGCTTAATCTTAGAACCGCCAGCCCAAGTTAGCAGTTTCTGGAAACTGATGGAAGTAGGATTCTAATAACTACCCTGGTAGTTCCACAGTAAATATACCTGCATGTTCATGTGATCATGCCCTTAGACTACTTGATTTACATATTAATTTGAGCTGTTGAATGAGGTTGTTATGAGGTTGAATGTACATTTTGTATTACTGCAGAAATAAAATTCCAGAACACTACTGCACTAATTCCAGTACACTAAGGTGGGTAGCAGAATTCCCATTAAGTTCAACTCAGAGTTAAGGATTTATCCATAACCTTAATCTCCAAATGAGAGTTTAACTGTAACCGCTGACACACCTACAGAGATGAAAAGTACCTCAGTGCAATCTAGACTTTTTTGCCGTATACTTGAAATTTTTATGCAAAACATACTGATTATAATTGAAATCTGTTCTTTCAAAAATTGATTTTACCCCACTCTCATTTATGTGTCTATTTCAACAGCAATGTACAGGCCCATTACCAAATGGACACCCTCTAGGCACCCTGTAATAAATTTTACATGTTTCTAATCTTTTAACATTTCTGGCACTGCTGTCTTGAATTTTGAGAAACACAAATTTTGCCCATATTTTAAAATAACGTGGCTAATTTACTAAAAGTGTAGAATGAACACAATTTAAATTTACTTAAAGAAGGGCAGAGAAAGAGTATATTTTATGATAGTGCCTTTTTTCCCAGTGATATTACAAGGTACCAAATGTAGCTGTGTGTGATCATGCATAAACATGACCCTTCCAAAAGAGGCTTTTCTTCTTCCAAAAGAAATAGTCCTTACTGGTGAAATTACAGGAGCTTGGATGGCCAACAGTATCAAGAAATAATTGCAACTTTATCAGGCTGTTCTCAAGTAAGTGCTGTCAGTGCCTGAATCTGGTGATAAATTGCATTGATCATGTAGGTTACAGAACCCCTATCAGTATCAAAGGAAAGACATTATAGTTTGACAGTGGTGTCTCCATTGTCAGCTTCTGGAAGTATTGCACTGCACTATACTGAATGGCTCATTTAGTAACTGTTTATAAATTAAATAAGCAGAAAAATTATTACTAACAACTTAAAATGCTTGAGAGAATTTTTAGAACACTTAGTTTTAAGAGAAACATCAAATTAGGCAAAAGTTTGAACTCTGGATATTGCAACAGTGTTGGCCAATGTTATTCCAAATAACGAACTAGTGAACGTGCATTTTAGAAAGCAATATCAGGCTCATATTTTTTGGAACGCCATCTGTATGGCAGGGTAACATGCTGCATATGTCATGGTCAGTTAATAAGAGTTACAGAGGAGTTTCCACAAGCTGTGTGGAAACCCTGGCTGCAAAACTGATGGGAGTTTTTCACATTATAGCAAGATCCTGTATTCACTTCTTACCTGTGAGTGTTTTAGGATTGCTGTAAATCTTTGAGATTGAACCCACAGTTCTAATATTGAATTTGAATGGTATATCAGCAGACTGTCGCACTGGATGCTGCTATATGCAGGCAAAATGTTATGGGAGGGTACTTTATTAATTTTAAACAAGAGATGGGATTCACAGTAAAGTCACAGCCACCCCACTGGCCAGGCAGGTAATGTTCTTAAGCCTTGAGGAAATCTTTTGTCACCTTTTCGTTTGAGCAGCAAGCTAAAATTTTATTTTTTTAGTCATTCTTAGGATGAAAATTAATTATCAAGACAGAAATTTTAATTTAGAAACTTCTACTTTCTTAATATGACAATATAATTTATAAGAACAGGATGGGAAAAGAGGTTAATTTAGAAGCAGAATGAAGTGAGAGTAGGTATTGCCATTAGCCTAGGAACATCTTTTCCTTCTGCACTTAATATCAACACGTACAGAATATACTGTTGTGCACCCAAATCTGTGACTAGAAATTGACTCTATACAGAGACATCCAATGTCCATGTCTGTGCCCTTCTTGTGCCTAATAAACAGGATAAATTTTTTGTATTTTGATATAGCTTCCCTTCACCTCGTTTTTTAATTGATTCTGCTCCGAGTCTTAAGAAATGTGTGGCTTGCTCATCTTAGCCAGTTTCAATGAGGAAAGCTAGGAAGTCAAAATAAAGTGTCTCATAGGTTATGTCTGCTAACAAATTTCCACTAATTGACATCAAACTGGTTAATTTCCATATAATAAGTGTTGATTGATTCAAGGACTTAACTTAGCTGGCCAAGACTGTCCTTACAATGATCTCTTATGGGCTACCTTTTTGGAACACAGTGGAATATTTAGGTTCTTGCCAGATTTCAAGGATGCTGGGAGTTGGAACAATGTTTTTAATCTTGGCTACTAATTACGTGGCAAAGGTATAAACTGGGCTTTGCAAATCATTATTTCCATTAGAAAGGTGTTGGAAGCAATTCCACTGAGGACTTCCCTCCTATTTATGCAGCTGTTATTCCCGTGGGAGGAGGCCATTGCAGTCGTGGCTGAAACATGGGCTTCTGTTCTGTTTCCACAGCACTTGGAAGAAAAACAAAACAGGACTAATGAAAAACACACACGGGAAATGCTTTATTATTTCATCATCCTCACCTACTGAGATCTGGCACCACTCTGTGTTTAGGAAGAACTTCTCCCACCCTCTCTCTCTCGCGCGCAGTGTGGTTGTATAAGGCTGACACTCTGTCATTTCCTGTCAGATCATTTCAGAGGAATTTGCTCTTATTTCCTCCCAGCCTCATCCCCTCCTCCCGGCCTCAGCCTTGGCCGCATGCCCCAGCCGCCATGCTGTGTTTACTTAACCGCATGGAGCGCTGGGCTGCCTCAGCTGGAAATGCTGGGGCAACGCGCACACACGCACATCGTGAGCTCACTCACAAGAGTTCACATTCACACTCAGGAAACAGACAACAATTCTTTTGTGAAGAAAACATGCAAGGTCCAAAGCCAGACCTTACGCAGGGTCTCTGTACGCTGTAGGTTGGTGAGTTCTACAATTTTTCAGTAGATGTGGACAAAAATAACACTTTTTTTTGGCCCACAAGTGTTTCAGTAAATTCTCTTGGAAAATGCATTTTTGATCATTTCACGCGTTCAAACTAAAGTATATTCTGAACATAACTGTAGCATGGCATTCATAGTACATGACTACCACTTAATCTTTTAGGAATAGCCAAACATGTTTTGCTCCAATATATGTACCCACAGCACTACTACTCGTTTTTTTGCTTTGGCATACCTGTAACAGACTGGATAGATTAGCGAAAATGGCCATGCTTCATAAATGGTGTAAAACTATTTTAGCACCCAACAATGGTGTGAAAACAAACCATGCAGAAACAGGACATTTATACTTGAATGATGTGTGAGCTTTTCAGTGGGTAAAGTGGTCACAGTTCATTGTTTAAAAAAAGTAGTCTTAAGTCACTAATAATCTCCACACCAAGATTTATGGCAATGAAAAAAAGAGAACTAAGTAAACTATCTGACTGAGAAGTCCTTTCTTCCTTCCCTGGCAGCATAGCGTTTGTTTAAATGCTGTTTGGAGAAGGCCAATTAAAATAATTTTGCCAGAAGTCTGGGAGATTGCTAAATCCAACACCAGCTCAGTGCTCTTGATCTGGAATGACAACTCATTTCCTAATATAAACCAAGAGTTTCTTACTGATACAGAAAATCAGAAGTTAGAGAGAGAAATATCTCCCTCCGACATAGTTATAACAATAACCAGTATTTTGAGTAGTGGTCATAAAATAAATTATAGATGACATTTTATGACAACATTTAAGTTTTACTTAATTTTATTGCTGATATTTATTTAATTTAAAGCTAATGGGCTACGTGCCAGGTCAAAGCAAGAATGAACAGTTTCCATTCCACTTACGATAGACTTTTCTTGTCCAGAATACTGTCAAAGTTTAGAACAAAATAATGCAATCACAATCTGTGTAAGAGATTCTTTATTCTCATTAGCTGGAATTTCTGTTTAATCCATGACCTTTCAAAATCCAACACAATATTAGGTAAACAGTTACAGTTTTTCATTTTATGATTCATATACTTATTGCTTTCTCAGTTCCACTGTACACTTAGTAAAGAGAAATAATTGATATAAACAAGAAAATAGTAGGGTTTATTTCTATTTTCTGAATATCCTCAGTATTGAGCCTTAAAATCTAATATTAATGCAACTTTTAGAATTTGCCAGTTTCCTAACTTATGAAATGGGAGTTAGAGAAATCCTCAATTCCCAAGCTAAAATTAACTCACAGCATTAGAAAGTTTGCCCATATGTCTGAAAGTATGCTATTAATATTGCAAAGTAGCTATGTCAGGTAGACACAGGTCTTTCCTCCGTAAACCAATCTTCCAAATAAGATACTGTAATTTTCCCGAGTAATCATGGCAGAATTATAAGCACATTTTCTATCTTTTTTCCGGTTTGAATTCTGTTTTTCTTAATTCAGAGGTACTCTCATGGCCAGCCGTTAGTTTGGTATGGGGATCATTGCTATATCCTTTTAGCTTTCTTGAGTTTCTTTATATTCCTATATTTCTAAGTCTTTCATAGTGATGACTGTCCAAAACAAGCAATCTCAGTGGAAATATTTCAAACCAAAAAGAGTAGCTTGCTATTCATAGTAAAATAGTATGGAAAATTTATCACAAATGCTAACATCTCATCTGAACATGGTCCTGCTCCCAACCGCCAACATTTTCTTAACACCAAAAATTTTCTTAAATTTTACTCATTACTTAAATGTATTCAGGAATTCTTTTTAACTCTAGTGATTTAACTAGGTAGAATTTCCTTTAAGAATTCATTACATGGTGCTCAAAGTCTGAGTTATGTTTCTTTGAGGTGATAGGGCAGGGCGTAATGCTAGCACTGACATTTTATGAATTCTGTCATGAACTGTATGGTCTCACTGTCTGCTCTTGAAATACCAAGTTTCTTACTGAAGCAGTCTGTGAGAAGGAAGAAAACTGGTTATTGGTATCGCTGGTCAAAGCAATTGCAACACAGAATATTAGGACGTTTGAGTCCACTGTCCTACTGCAAAGCAAGAGTATTCACGCCATTTTTAACAGTTTGAGATTAACACATGTAACATTTTAGTATTAGCTTGTCTAATCTGTTCTTAGAAGCTTGAAGGGATGGAAACTCCTTATATGCCGCCTATTTAATTGCTACAAGATACCACATTTCTTTAATAGCTATAAGATAAAATAATCTTTTAAATATCAGATTTTGGAAGAAGAGAAGAATTGAGGTTTCCCAGATAGAGATAGATCACTTGAGAATTTGCTGAAGTTGCCAGAAAAGGACTCAGTAACCACCAGTGACTAGGGCCTCAGAGACTCTCAGGAAACAGACCAAAAGGAAGGTAGGATAGAAATTGGCGTTGAAGATCAGCAATAAAGTAGTTTCTACTAAGGGTACTCAGAAAGAAAAATAATAAATCCAATGCAATAAGCCTAGAAAAAGAGATCTAGCCTAGGACTCTGAAGCCTCTGAAGAGCTGAAAGATGAAAGAGGATCTACTGCAACTTTGTATAGTAACTTCTCACTTGGTAGTTTTTTCTATTTTGGGAACCATAACTAAAGCTTTTTTGGCAGAAAAGACATATACACATATCATTACAGGCTTTATGACAGGCTTTATGACTTATTAACCAGAAGTAACAGAATGACTGAGGCAGCATCTACAGCCGCAGAAAAAATGGAATATTGCTCTACTGGGAATACTTTCTGTGATCTAGTGTTTTCCAAGGGAATGTTGTAAGACAGAGGGATGAATTTCATATTTATTTTGATGCGCAGTCTGTAGATGAAATCTCAGATTGTAGTGCTATATTACATGTATTTTACTATGATTCTAAAACCTTAGTCAGTATATAGCTCCATGTATAGGGCACAAAGTAACTAAAAGCCCAAAATATTTCTCTTCTGAATTCATGTACATAAATAAGAGGGCCTGTTACACCTGACAGTAAACAAAAGAATTATTTTAAAACACGCACCTTGACAAAGATTTAAAGGAAGTGAAAATGCATATTCAGGCAGCAATGTTGAAGTTATATCATATGCATGGGAATAAAATAGGACAGCTGTTCTCTATGTAAATAATCCTAAACCTGGACAACAAAGTGGTATGATTTTCATAGTATAGTCTGAGTTCAATCATCGAGCTGAACTCTGCCCCACAGATGTCCTCAGATCCTTCTGTAAGCGTAATAGTGGACAGCTGGAGGAGGAATGGAGTGCTCACTTTCTGAGTAGTACCAGTGGGAATGAGGTGTGACTGGAGATGGAGATAACTGTTGGGGTGGTCAGGAGTAGCATACCTATGTGAATGAGGTCCCACATACTCTTAGAACAATTTTGCCTGAATAACACACTTCATCACTCCTAAGGAAGATACTTAAAAACACATTTGTATAAGCCTCAAGGAGATATAGGTGAAATAATACAGAATATGGAGCACAAAAATCGGGATTATGAGATCCCAGAAAGCAATTGTACAGAAAGCAATGCCACCTATACTGCTACCAAAGCACTTCCAGAGACAATGCTCTGACCCAAACACACCTAACACATTCTTTCTAGCCCTTATAAAGAATTATAGGAAATATAATAACTCAATGGTGAGTTTAATCAAGGTATGACATTTTTGCAAATTGAAGTTCTGGATAATACTGCAAAGTGGTATTTACCTTTGAGAATTTTTACCTTTGAGAATTCTGCAAATGCCACCTCAAACTTTGGAGAGAGGATCTCTGGAGCAAAGAAGCACAGTGAAGATGATGCGTTGCCAAAACCTGGAGGCAGTAGTGACCGAGACTCTAAGTCAGGAGAGATGCAGCTCTCTAGTTAATCCTCTTCAGATAATTGTTCATGACTTTTTGCCAAAACTGAATATCAAAATTTGAATTATGTATTTTTTTTTGTAAGTGCTGACTGTGTAATAAGTACCACAAAAGAGAAAGCCTCTGTTTTGAGAGGATTCCAAAATACATATAATCATTCCTTTTTTCTGGAGTTTGGCCCAAAGCCCATTAGTGGCCAAACTGTGATACAGTCCTAGGCATAATGACATGCTGTGCTCATTTTCCTCTGAGAAAGATGACTGATGATAATGCTTATAAAGAATTTCTCTATTACATTGGGGCACATATACTCACAGATTGCAGGGCCACATGTCATTTGTGTGCATTCAGTATTTTTCGGTGTCGAGGTACTTGCATTAATGACCTGACTTTTGCTGATAATATTCACATGTGTAAAACTCACCAGGAAATAATTAGGAACACAAGATAAAATCTTGATCCCATTGGAGCTAAGAGGAATTTTCATTTTGAATTAGAAGTTTACAATACCTACATCTTGCTAGGCAAGGAGTGGTTAGCTTTTTGTTTTCCTGCCTATTTGTGCTAGCTCTTTCCAAACCCTAGAGCTGTAGTATATAACTCTCTTTTGCCAACTCATTAAAAATAAGCTTTCAAAAAAACTTCTTCATAACTGTTCTATAACCTAAAATTTTGCATTATTTCTTGATTCATTTTTTTGAGTTTGAACACATCTTTGTAACTAAAAAATTGGATCAGAACTTTGATGAAAAAATATGAAAGGTCCTTCTTGTTCTTTCTCATAAATTGGTGGATTAATCTAATTCCATAGAGATGTAAGTAATAGAGAATGAGAATCCATATTTGAGTATTTACAGGAAATTCAGTTACATACTTATCTTTATGTGACTTAGTAAACTGCTATTGCCTTCTTAGAAAAATTTTTAGCGCACATACATTAGCAGGTATGTCTCATCCGTGCCTTTAACTGGGAAAAGTGGTGGATACTTTTAATGTGTTTTACTTCACTGGATTTGAATAGGGTCTTGTTTTTGTGAAATCTGGCTTGAATTCAAGTTAAAACATTGTTTGCTTTCTTTTTTTGTCTTCCTGCCCTGAACTATTCCTTTGCAGTGTGAAAACACCACAGCCTATGGTCAATGTCTTCATCACAGTGGAATGCTTTTAAACTTAATGAAGAGTTGCAATAAATCAGTACGCTTCATTCTGCTTTCTTTCATCAACACATACATACTTTCTTAGGTATTAATCCCCTCAGAGATTATTAGGAGTCAATCAGACATGTTAAAAATAATTACTGTTAAATTGGCAAAGCACTGGACCTGGTACCATAGCTGGTAGCTATCTTGTCTCCAGTGAAACAATATTTCTACATGATCTGTTTCTGAATTATTCAGAAAAAAATAAAAATAAAATCCATAGCATATGGCATTTGGCCTCAGCCTTGCTTTAGGATGCTAAAGTTAAGCATGTGCCTTTTGTGTAGAACTGGGGTCTTATCTGGATGACCTATTCAAGCAAGGACTTTATGTTATCCTGTCTTTGCCTGGCACCTACTACAAAACACCCTGATACTGCAGGACTCGGTAATGATTACAAAAATATTGTGTTGATTTTTATTATTCTTATGCTTCTTAGCTCTAGACAATGTAAAATACTCCAAGGGTGGGGCTTTTCACCCCTTTGGTTGATGGTTGGAAACTTTTTACCCAAAACCCACAGTCTATCAGGGCCATAAGGGCACTGATGTCCTGGCTGTCCCTGCCCAACCTACATCCCAGGAGCCCATGCCAGCCCCCAGGGCCAGCCCCTAGCCCAGCAATGGCACAGAAGGGCCAGTCTCCAGCTCTCCATGCACCCCACGGTGCCTGGCTCTCCCACAGGCCCACATCACAGCCAGCCCCACTCATTTTGTGCACCACCTGCACAGATGTACCCATCTGGTCTGTTTGCAAGTATGTCTTAGTGTGGCTGTGTATCATTGCTCAGGGCTCTCAAAGTCAGTCTGAGAAACTGCTTCAGAGAGGGATGCTCCACATCTCATCAGGTACAAAACATAGGAACAAATAGTTTAAGCCCAAACCCTGGTGTTTACTTCCCTGAACTTGGAGAACTCTTGATTCAAACCTTAATTTTTCATTCCTGTCTCTATGGTTGTGCAAAACCAAATCAAGTGGCTTGTTCTGTCATTAGCTGCAGCCTTTGCAGAAATGGAAAGCTGTATCTGCTAGGAACAGGGAACTGTGCAAGTGATTCTACAGCTATGTTAACCTCTAAATTTGCAGTTACAATAATCTTGAAAAGGTTTTGGTCATTTTCTGGTCAAACATGCGAGTTAATTCCTTTACTATTTGAGTTTGGTTCTTTCTTTTTCCACCAACATAGTTATATCCCAATTAAACGCACGGTATCTGAAACATGGCTTTTTAAATACTGAGAATGATGGGTAGGTGTCATGGGTTCAGCAGTAGCAGTTATTTTTCTCCTTCTTAGTAGTTGGTGCAGCACTGTGTTTTTGACTTGTGGC
>JAOEHY010028074.1:0-21473 GCA_025447955.1 Psilopsiagon aurifrons | reverse complement strand
TTAGATTGGATATGAGGAAGAAATTCTTTACTGTAAGGGTGGTGAGGCACTGGAATGGGTTGCCCAGGGAAGTTATGGATGCTCCTTCGCTGGCAGTATTCAAGGACAGGTTGGACAAAGCCTTGGGTGACATAGTTTAGTGGGAGGTGTCACTGTCCATGTCATGGGGGCTGGAACTAGATGATCCTGAAGTCCTTTCCAGCCCTAACTATTCTATGATTTTCAGATCTCCAATCCTGGCAGCTTAACCAAAAGAGGCTTCCCAGTTACATGGAAACCAAGAGCAGAGTTAAATCTTAATATGCAATCTGATTGGCAGCCCCTTGGAGCACATCAAATTGTGCCAGATCAGGGCCAAAAAAATATTCTATTCCTGACCATAGTCCTGCAACATGTGTGGACTCTTTAGACCTTAGGGTAGGCCTAAAAAAAGATGACTGTGAAGCTGAAACCATTGCCCTTCAGAAGTTAAGATGTGTTGGCACAGTGTTTCAGTAAGATTCTTCCCATTAAATTAAGTTATATATCTCATAAAGGTGATGATGAACTATCCTTTGATAGCCACAGTCAGAGAGAAATGGTGTAAATCCAGCTTTTCTGCATCATTGTGAAGGTTTGCATGGACATGCACCATAGAGACTCTCAGGCCAGGTTAAGTGACCTTGATGACATTCAGCTGGACAATTCACAAGATGAACACAGCTTTAAACCTGTGGCAAACTTTCAGGTGTTTGAAAGATTACAGTCAGTTACACAAGGGAAGAAAGAGGTAGTAGCTGCCAGGAAAACAGCAGTGCCAGAAGAGCACACAATAAAGCAAAGAATCCCCAAATGTTTGTGCATCATCTGTGGGACCAAATTCAGCACTGGCAGCTCATGGAACTCAGTCTGTATTCATTGTATATATTGATTATCGCAGACCTGTAACTCTCATTTTCCTGAACAACTGCATGACAGATTGATGTTAATTGCTGGTTATTTTGTTTACTGAAATCTCAATCAATATTAGATTTTTTTTTTTTCCTGAAGCTAAATTTAATCCCTCTGTATCATTCAGGGAAAAGGCCACAAAGCTTCCTGATAGTGAGGGTTATTCCTTGCCGTGCCATTGCAAGAGACATTAATGAAAAGTCATCGGCTCTGGAGCTCCTGCTCTTTCAGTGCCTCTTAGCACTTGTGTCCTTTCTTAGTTACATCTCTGCAGCAGACTTAGCCAGCTTTCAAATAGCTGGTTCCCAGGATTTGTATCACCCCCCATCCCCATTTGGTGAATGTCCAAGAGGCCTAATACTTCCAGCAAATATATCAAATGATACAGAAAGATTTTCAGGTAGTTCTTGTTCCCAAAGAAAGGTGCAGAATTTCACAGAAGCAGCAGGCAATTTCGATAAATTAAAAGATCGTTTGTGAATGATATCCAATGGAGGAAATACACATGGTGAATGGAAAACAGAAAGAAAACAGATTTAATATCTCTTTGCCAGCAAAGACTGTAACTTCAAACCTTAATTAAACTAAATGCATGACTGAATTAAATATATTGTTCTGAATGATCCTCCAGGTCAATGAAATTATTAACTGATTGATCTGCAAAGTAGGACAGGTGATGAATCAACCCAAATTTACTCGGTTTTCACTCCACACCCCCCTCAGTGTAATTTGTTCTCGACAAACTGGGTAAGTAGATAAAAATGGATAAGCCATTCTGCTGATAGCCTGTGAAAGTGCTCCTTCTATTTGTGCTAATAGTGCCTAGGTGTTTCTCAGATTAATGCCAGGACTTTTTTTCTTCCATTTATATTTTTGGGATGTTAAAGAGGGAGAGAGTATAAATGACTGCAAGAAAATAAGTAGATCCCAGATGTTTTATTCAGGTAACCTAACCTGTAAACTGCAAAGAAGGGGATGGTTATGGGGCAAGCATCGTGTTTTCCAGCCCATTCATTTAGCTCCTGTTCAGAGGTTCAGAAGCTCCTCCAGTGGATCAAATATTGTCTGACTGTACTTTTAATAGTTGATCAAGGCAAAAAGAAACCCTAGCAAGCCCCCAAACCAAATATTCCTGCATACTCTGAGAAAGATAAGAGACACAAAGGAGAACTAAATCTATATTTGCAATATTTCCATTGCTTTTCTGCTAGCCACAATTATGTTTCTGTAATCCAATAGAAGGTGAAAGAAATCATATAGCAATGCCTGATGCCATAAATAATGCATGAGTGGCTGTCTGAAACAGTGAAAAACAGTTAACAAACAGGCTAGTTTTGTGAAATGTAGTCCTGTAATGCTGCCAAAGACAACGTCTGCCTAGATCATCTGTGTTGTAAGGTTTGGCTGTGTAAACTAAAGTCACCTGGGGACACATTAAATTGTACTCTTGAAGGTCTTAAAAGTGTTCACATGCTTGAGATCATAAATCAGCATCTTTTGATCACTTATTCGCCTAATTTCTTAGTCTCAAAGCCTGTCAAATTTCAAAAGGTAAGTAGGGATTGGAAAAGAAAATAACTTTTAAGTAAGGCATATGCCAGAAATGATGACATTTGTTCTTCCTTGTGAATTGACACAAACTGACAATTAATTAGGGAGAACTGTAAAATGCAACTAGTGGTGTCATTCTCTAGATTGAGGTTTAAGGCCACTGGGGTCACTTATGATCTCAGATTTATTTTCAAAATGACAGAATGATTTAAGAATGTTGTGTTTTATTTTCCAAAGCAAGCCTTGCCTGTAACGAGGTTTAGGTTGCAAGGTCTCTTTGGAAAATACACTTATGCACCTTACTGCATTTTAGGGTACATAAATGTGGGTTTCATATCTTCAAACCAAAGTGAATTTAGGTGCCAAAATGCCTTCAAATCTGTTACTCTATCAAGCTCTTGAGGCCAAAAATTTAAGCTCCCAAGACACTTCTTTTTTAAGGATTTTCCCTCACTTCACGTGCTTCTGATAGTATTAATTTCAGTGGAATTCTTTGGGGGCATTAACATGGCTAAACAAGTGCATTTTCAAGTTTTACGTTCTACAGAGTCTACTTTGCAGAAAAATGCAACAAAGAAACACTCCTTATGTTTTCTTTGCAGAATAATCAGTCATATTTATTTGAATGGGAAAACTTAGTTAATAATACTGCCTGTCTACTAAGGTGATGGCACATCTGTTTAGCACACTGAACATGAGTTCATGCTGTTAGGTGAAAGCCAGTGCTCAGTCACTGGCATCTTACAATAAATGTAGGACAGCAAAGGGAAAAACTGTAGTTCTCACTGCTTCCTGGTGGTGTCAAAAGCTTGTTTGTTCTTGCAGAGGAAGCAAGATAGCTTTGGCCACAAACCTGCCTGCATGGGCAGAGCCCTCCATCCAATATTTGCAGTGCGTCATTTGACAAAGGTTTAGCAATTAAACAATCTGTGCTTCTCAGTAATATAAGCAGAGGACATGAGTGGCTAGAGCATGTGGATTGAAGGCAGCTGAGCAGGTAGGAGTCATGGGGCGAGGACATGGGAAAGTGCTGTTCTCCAGGCCCTGCATCTGTACCGCCAGGAGACACTACAGACACTGCTGATGTGAGGCCTGTGCAGGTATACCATATGGATTGACCTGTGAGTACTAAATGCTTGGCCATAAGAGCCCATAGACTGTTGGAAAATGGATGAAATGCATGATGGAAAATTTAGCTGTATACCAAAACTGAAAAATGTGCTTGACTCCTGAAAGACTGCAATTTACTCACTGGGAAAACAAAGTCTCAAAAGTCAATTCAGTCCTACCTTTTGCTTTGCTTAAAACGCTGGTTGAATATGGTAAGTGCAGGGTTTTTTCTTTGGGTTTTTTTTTTTTTTTTATAAGTCCCTGTTTCTCTGCTGTTAGACCGTAGCCTTTTCAGTGTTTCTTTAAGGCTGTGTTTTTAGCAGTTAAGTTAGAAACAAAATAGAAGTGCACTACTTTTTCGGGGCAACTCGTCAAAACTGATCTCACACTAGTAAGGGTTTCAGAAATTGGTCCTGCTCCTTGGTGTGTGTACATAAACTGCCTCTTGGTGAAAAGGGCTGTGTGACATTTAGTTAAATGAGATTGATTGCATTAGATTATACAGATTCAATTAAATCATCTGTTATTCAGAAAGCAATGAATTCACACTGTTCATTAACAATGTGAAAAACGGATGTTGTATCTGCCTTCCTTTATAACTTGCTCTGTTATAGTCTACCAGGATATGCTGAGCTGTACATTGATTTGGATAACACCAGATAATAAAATTCATCTTTATCTATCCTGTTCTTCTACAGAGACTTAAGCCCTTCCACAGTATTGTTGCAAAGCCAGAATGCTAAGGAGGCTCTTTTGTTTGTTTTCCTTAGCTACCATCATTTCCATCTGCAAGCAAAAATTTCAAAGGAAAACTATTGTTCCAACAGCCACTAGAAACAACATATCAGAAAAGAACCACTCCATTCCAAACCGCTTTGATCAATCCCCCCAAGCACCAGCATGGGGACCAAACGAAACAAAAAACTGTCAGTCAGCAGTACATCATCCTCAGTGGTACTGGTGATATCAAAGCAAACCAAAGCCTGCAAAGCCACACAAAGGTAGAATAGGGATGAGACTTTGACTTTACTCCTGCAGCAAACTGACCAGTACCAGAAACTACTCCCCACAGTGGATCTTGTAGTCTTTTACAACCATGCAAGCATTCCAGAGATACCCATTATTACAAAGAAAACATGATTCTTTTGTCTGATACAAATTCATCTTCCATATCCAGTAAACAAGCCTTTCCTGTATGGATTCAATGGGCTAAAATCCTCTATAGTGAAATTTTATGAGTCATTTAAAGGAAAAATACCTCTTCCGTTTCCCTTTCAGAGTCCTGTAAGTGATCCATCTGGGGATATTGTGTCTAATATGCTTCTGTCTATTGTATGTGATTGTGGAATACATAGGGTCCAACCAGTGCCTGCTCAGAGGCATAAACTGAATCTTAGAAGTAAGCTTCTTCATACTGTAGCTAAAGTAATTGCAAGTGCATTGATAAGGAAGGTGATTGTAGCTGTGACTGAGCAAACTGCTGGTAGCTCTTTATTAAGCAATAAGACAGCATGCTAATCCTCCTTAATCTTGGATAAACTCAACACTTACTTTCCTGGTGATGGTAACAGTCGTTTAGAGCTCTTGCGGCATTTCAGTGTCATAGTCCAAATAGGAAACCAATTAACTCTTTGCTTTGATGGTAGTATATAAGTCAATATTATTAATTTAAACCTTACTGAGTATGGATTGCCACACACAGTTAGCTTTAAGATGCATGCTGAATCAGGCTCCAGCAAGTACACAGGCTGAGTTCTCTTAATATTTGCAGCCTTAATGCAATCAATTAAAATATGAACAAACAATTAATCACATTCATGCATTTTGTTTACTTTTTTATGAAAAAAACTGCAACAGCTTGAATTTATGAATTCTTCTGGGGATTAGGTAACTCAGAGTCTTGAAAGCAAATTTTGATCATATTTTTAGAGCAATGAAGATAAATTATTAATCTATTGTTTCTTCTTTTATTACTTTTTTTTAAGCCAGTTCCTTAGAATAAATGCTCAGCAGAGTGAAAGGGAGCTCTGATGTTTAGAGCCCTGGTGTATATCAACTCTTACTACCTTTTCATATAACGTGAAGTGCAGCAATCATTCTGTGGTGTCAAAAACTGTTTGGGTTCTAAGACAGATGGGACTTTCAAAATGAAATGTACCTATGGCTGTTTGCTACTATATATATAAAACATCTCATTTAGTCTCATCTGTGATTTTCCAGGAGGAAAATGTTACCCCAAATAATTTATCTCAGTCCTACAAGTTTGGATCACTGAATGACCACCTCCAAACAGGTCTAGTAAATGTGTTTCTATTTTTTTAACAAAACTGGCTTTTTGTCTAATTTATCATGAACATGTTCATGCTCTTTTAAAAACAATTAAAATAACTATCCCATAACACAGAAACAAATATTTCCTTTTATTCCAGGTTTTGTTGGTTGGTGGGAGATTTTTTCAGACCTCAAGGGATATGTGTAACTTCAAGCCCCAGAGTTAAGTTCATCAATGTAGTACATGGCACATATAAAAATGCAATAACATATATATAGATATATAAAAACTCAAGGTTGTTGGCCAGTAGGACAGGTGCTTGACTACCCCAACAGCCCCTACAACCCCTGCCTGGTTGAAGCTCAGAGAAGGAAGGAAAGGAAGACAAGCTTTATTGTATCTGAGATCAGTCTAAAAGGAGACTTTTTCAGTTATTCATCTAAGGAGTGAATCTTCTGTATTCCTTGATACAACAGCTTCAGCAAGTAACTTTGCTGTTAACTCTCTTTGTATTGGAGATAAGCAAGGGAGTTTTAAGTCTACAACATACACAAGAGACATTTACTCCTTTTAGAAGAAAATCGACTTTGCCATTCGTGTAACAAAGTCAAATAATAAGGGCTAGATTAAAGGAAGAAATATTAAAGCCTTTTTTTTTTCTTTTTTCATTTAAGCAGTGGCTATTCTATGACAAAGTGAATTTCTTCTTCTGTGTACTAAATCATTTGAAAACTACCCACTTACTGACTTTTTGCGGAGTATAAGGCTGGTTTGCTAGAGCACATGGCTGCAATGTCTGATTCTTAGACATGTGAAACACAGGAGTCTTAAAAACCAAAAAGAATTCTGGAAGCAAATAAATAGTACAAGGACTTACAGTGCATCCCCTATATTGTAGTTTGCATGAGAATTCCTTCAGTGCTGTTTTACGCGTGGTAGATTTTGTGGTGTTTATAAATATTGTAATGAATTACTGTGGTCCTCCTGTAAAATAGCAATTTTCCTTCTTTAAATTATCTTGCATCTACTGCGTGCTCTGCTCTCTACATCCTTCTGCCTGGAGTTACCATTGTGGTTTGTATTTCAGGTTGTCATTCATTCTGTATGCTTGTATTTAAACAGAAATTTCAATACATTTTCCCACATACTTTTTTAATTATTGTCTGAAGCTTTCTTCCTATGTTGGTGCTTTCTCTTAGAATTTTAAATGCAGTAAGCCAACAAATGGTGCATAATTCTAACTAAACTGCCTTTTTATCACTGTGAGGGCAGAAAAGGCTCTGACTATAAAAGCATCTTTGTTGTTACAGGGAGGGAAAAAAACACTGCTGGAAAATACCTATGAGGAAGAGAACAGCATTTCCAAGAGCTAATTAAGAAAAATGTCCTACTCTCTATCTCCAGCCGCCAGCCCCAGACGCTTATGCTCTTGGAAAGCCGCACTCTGATTTCAGCAGGAGCACCAGGGTGGCGGCAGTGCTAGCGCCACATGAACAGAGTGAGGCAGCACTCTGAGAGCAGGGTATGAAGAGTAGCATATTGAGAGCTCTGTTCCCAGGTCTGACAGTACAAAACTACCATTGGGGCCAGTTGTAGAGGACTGGAGCGGGAACAGCAAGCTAAGCATCAGGGAGAAAAATCAATTTACAGATGACAGTTGCCAGTGGTAGAAGATTCTCAAATAGTGATTAAAAGCTGTAAATAGTGTTTCAGAGCCAAAGTAGCATGAACAGTGCTATGTTTACTTCTTTGTGGTACAAGTTTTTCCAAGTACCGTTTTGGAAAAGGGTATTTCACAATGGTTAAACCACAGTCAAAAATCAGAATAATTTCAGGCCCAATTAGTGAATTTCTGGCTTGAGGAAGAGTGGCCTTACAGAAACATGAGGTACTTTATGTCATCCCCTTCCCCTATGCTGGTTTTCTCTGGTTCCCAAGCTGTTCTTCTTTCCCTTTGCCTTTGAGCCCGTGCCCCCTGCACTGTGTACATGCCCCACCACGAAGCGCACTTTGTTACAGGCCAAGGTCACGTTTCTGCAGAGGTCACAGGGTCACCAGAATTCACATTTCTTTATAGCCACATGTCATTTCTCTCCTGGCATGGAAAAAGTAATTAGCTTTCCCTATACACCCCCATACTGAGAACAGAGTTCTTCATTTCCTTTGAGAGGAAGGGTGCCGCTTCCTTTCTTTACTGGGTGAACATCAGCAAATGAAAATCATTACTGGGTTCACTCAATATATTTGTCAGGAGATATTTTAGCTGGGTTTTTTTTAAGTGAAGGGAAATTCCTTTCACAGGACATTGCCTCACAAATGCTCAATCTGATATTCAGAGGGAAAACAAGGCTGAAAACGATGGTTTTCACCCCAGTTGAGGTAGGAGCTTTTTTAAGGCCACATTCTGTAAGAAGCGGGGCAATTTCCATCACATGACTAGTTCCATTTATTTTTGCACAAGTGTCTGGGAATACACAGACCAAGGCTAAAGCCTTTTTCACTGTTTTCAACCAAAACCGTTATCCAGACTTCTTTCCCTTTCTCTAAAATCTTCTATTCCTACCAAACCAGTCATCTTCCATTGCCACCTCAACCTCCTACAGACCAGATGAATTTGGAAGCAAAAATCCTGATTCTTCCCAACTCTAGCCATTATTCTATGTCTCACCAAGTGTCCAGCTCTATGTAAATGGCAGTGTGGATGTTTCTACCATGGGGCTCAAATACAAACTGTTCATTAATCAACATAATCTACCTTTGGTATTCTTATGATGTGAAAGTTTGACTGCATTCATTCCATTGTATTGACAGATTATCAGCAGAGAAGTAAAGTTTCTCTGACTCAGACATTTTGTCCTTCCTTACTGAAAAAATGTGAGTCTCTAAATCTACACATGTATAAATAAATGTCAGAAGTCATCAGCAGTATGTCCTTGGCATAAATCTTAGAAGGACAAGGAAATCACACTATGTTTCTTTCTTATGTTCTTTGACTATTTGTCTTTTTATTTCCTGTGAGGTGGTCTTTACTAGAGTAGTATTACATACAATAAAGACAAATTTACATCATGGAAGATACTAAAGAGTTTAATTACACATTTAGGATGTTAAGAGTGGAATCCATATTGTTATATTATGCTAACAATCCTCATGAATGTCTTCTAGCACTGCTGTACAATACCTTCTATCATTTGAACTGTGCATAGGCTTTCACAGATAGCTGGGATGTTTTCTTCTATTGATTGAAAAACCATGACTTCCCATCTCACCTACAATTTGTCATTTGAGATACGGCTATTTTCACATTTCAGGAATGGCCTTCTCTTTAGCCATAATAAGACAGGGTACTGTTCTTCCAGGTTATACTAAGAAATTAATGTCAGTGTCATTGACCAAAATTCTTATCTTAGTTACTCCACAAAATTTACTTCATTTCTTTAAACAGAACTAGTCTAATTTACATACAGAGCAGAACTGAACATATTTACTGTCGATGCTATTAACTCAGGGCTATTAAAAGCTCTAGGCAGAGCCCTGTTGTGCTTGGTGCTTCTTACCACGCTGATGGCATAGCACCTGATTCACAGCAGCTTAGTAGTACAGTCTCTGATGAAGCAGACATGTACACCTGTACTACATTTATCACTTCCGTATGTAAAAGTCGTTGTGACTACTTCCACAGTCAAAGATGAGCAAGTGCTCATTTGCCTCAAGCTGGTCGTGGATTAGCTGTCATGCAGAGAAGAAGAGAATGATCAGCATATCAGCGCAGGAATGATGTACCTGTTTGACGTACTGAGATGGTTAAGTAAGCATCAGTAGTGACTTCTAAGTAGCATGTCACTGACATTCTTAGAGGTCAGGATAAAATACCTTCATCTTGGACTTGAAGAACTGAATTCAGTTTTCATATTTGGTACAATAGCTTTCCAAAGGGAGGATTATTTTTTTAATTGTGTGTTTTCCTGTAGTGATGGAGCATTGAATGCTACAAGTGCATTACAGCTAGAGAGATTTCCCTTCTTCCTGCCTATAATGACAAGAACTGTTGAGACTTCTTACCTTCTCAAAGAAATGGATATTTTCAGCTAGATGGCCAATCTTGCTTCTCTCCTCCACACCACTCCTTCACAGATATAAAGATTTAAACTTTGCAGGACCTTATCCTGCCTCATGTTTTTGGCCTCTGCCTGATCAGTACTTGCTTTTGTGACGTGTTTTAGAGATTGCACATCAAAAATGCAGATATGCTGGAACAAACATGCTAATCACCTATTAGGAACTGCAGTAAGAAATGCACTGAAAGCGGTTGATTTAATTCATTATTTCCCAAAATTCCCTGATCTCACTATATCACTATCCTCCATGATTTGGTTCCTATAACACAGGTTCGGGTAGCAGAATGGAGAATCTGAGTTTTCCTAACTTCTGTAATAAGTCAGGAATAATTTAAATAAAATCGGTATATCCATGGTCTGGAAGCACAAGCAGAATAGAACTATTGACAGTTTGGGCTTTTAGGTGTGCAAATGCAGACTCTAAGAACATAGAAAGAAGTCAATGCAGTGTAAAATCAGCTTTGCCACATAGTTGTCTGAACTGTTGAAGATCTACATGAGAAAATAAAATCAAGCAGCACTATATGAGAATTATTAACTTCAAGAATCTCAGATCTATTATTACAGATCCAGATAAGACCAGCTTTCCAAGAGCTGAAAGCAATTAAGTTTCTATAGCTTACCATGAAGTAGAATTGTGTACAAAAATGCTCCCTTCTGCAAGCTTAAACTTGGTATTTTGATTATCATCATACGGAGAAAATATATTCAGTTTTTTGCTTTGCAGAGGAACTGGGGATGAGAAAGGAAAACAGGATTCCTTATTTCTCATATTGCAGCCAAAGCTTTCCGTGGTGTAATTTAAAGAAGCAAAAGAACTGTTCGAAATAAATGGGTCCACAGTAACCAGTGAGCCCGCTGCTCAGCGCTGTGCAGGATTATCTTATCTTTCCTATCTGGAATGAGAACATAGAGCAAGAGGTGTTTGCCAAATCCTAGGTTGGAAGGGCAGGTTCACCCCCAAGAACAGAAGAGCTAAGTCCAGATTTAGTCATGTTTATCATACTATTATTTCCCCCATCCCAAGTTAATTTAATTGATTTCAGTAAGGAGGAATAAGAGAGTGAAATGCTGCTTGCATTAACAAGTAGCGTGCAACCTGAATTCTAGATCCTCTGCTTTGAATAGAGCTACTTAATTTTGTCTAACACAACTACTTTAAAAATTCTGACAGCTGTGCTTTGCCTTATGTGTCTTTCAAAAGGCAGAGCGCTAAGCTAGCTGGAGAAAATGCTTCGCAAATCTGACATGTTCAAACTATCCGCATCAAGAGATAACTTTTTTATCTTCAATTTATTCTGCAAAAAGACTCTGGGGGGGCTTGTTTCAAAAAATGAAAAATGGGCCAGCAGAAGCAGTGGTGTACAGCTCCTATTTATCTGGTTTACAGCTATCAGTTTGATTGCTAGTGTAGCACTGGAGAAACTAGGTGCTTTCTTGAGCATGATATAACAAACATTCTATTAATACAAAGTGAAAAGAAGTTAAAAGCACAAAGATAAGCCTGATGCCAGATATTTTCTTTTATGGACAGTAAAGGATTTGACTCCTGAGATCTCTTGAATTTAGCTGCAGAGGATACTGCTCCTGTGACAAGGAAAGCAGAGTGGGCTTTCAGTCACTGTAGCTCACACCTAGATATATTAATGTAGCCTCCAGATGATGCTGGTGTGTGTGCATGCAGCTGGCTCTGCACTGTAGGGCCAGAGGAGTGAGCACGCCGCTTGCTCTGCTGCCCAGGTAAGGGCAGGGGTGAGGACAGCCTCTGCTCACACAGCAGTGCTCTTTTTTCCCAAGCTTCCTTAGGCTAAATCAAATACATTTCTAATAGACTGTTACCTGAATTATCTCATAAAAAATTCAACATGTTCTAGGCACCAGAAGCGCAATTAAAAAGTCTTCCCTAATAGAAAATCAGGTATTTTAACAACCCATTTCTTTGATCACAACAGTTAATTCAACCACTGCTGTCTGCTTCACATGGGCTGTGATCATTGAGGTTGTTCTGTTTTCTGAGCAAAATGGGAAGTGCATGTGGGTTTTTCTGTTACAGACATGTTGGAACAACATGGGCAGAATTCAAATCTGTCCAATGATCAAATTACAAACCAGCAATAACAGGATAAAGAAACATTTGATGCATTATTTCAGTTAAGTGAGAGCAAAGGCAGTCATTACAAGTCGTGTGTATCCTGTCCCACTACAGCTTTCAGAAAATCAGAGATCACTGAAAGTTTGTGAGACAACTAATTCTTTTATGGCTTTCTGTTTTTCTCAACACCTGTTTAAGGGATTGCTATCAGAAACAACCAGTGGAGACTTAAACAAATTCCAAAAGCAGCAAGTAAAGGAGGAATTTTATGATATTTGAAAATTTCTCCTTTGTGGTAGAAACTCCAGACTGCACACATGGTGCCTTCAGGACACCAACTGAGAATAAAGCTGCTTTCAGAGGCAGTAAGTGATTTCATTCTATTAATGTCCAGGTGATTTGTGGTGCCCATTACCGCATCACTAATGTGATGGCAAACATTTCCTGGGCATGCCATGTTTTCAATGTTCTGCAGAACATAGTCAGCTCAAGTGCTTTTACAGTGCCTGATTGGAAAAGACAGCCCCTGGGGTTCATTCTTTTCATCAGTCAAATACTAATACTAAGGGGATCTTTTCATTTCCAAAGATGCTGAAATAAACTAGTGTAAGGCAGCAGAAGGACAGAGTAAAAGAACCTACAAAGCAGGTGTATAATAGAACAATATAATATATATATATTCAATATATATTCAATAGAACAGTCACAGAAATATTCTATATATCGTTCATTTCATATAACTTTTGCAATGTTTCTTCCTCATTCTTCTTAGTTGAAAAAGCAAGTCAATATTTAAAGTTGTGTACGCGTATATTTGTGTGTCACTATTTAATTACGTTAGAAAAGGCAAGGGCAAAACAAAGAGACTTATACTTTGAGTGGAAAATGGGGATCCTGGCAAATATAAACAAATATGCCCTTTGCAGACAGCACCTTCAAGGTTGTCACTTCTCCTCCTCCAGGGAAAGTGAGTCAAACTTCATCTGTCTGAAGCTGAATAAACCATGGGGCTAACCAATCAAAAGGCATCTCTTCCTCATTGTTTGGGCAATGAAGAGAGCAAGCAAGTTATGCTGAAAAGAGGCAGCTGGCTGCCTGAATCACAGCCTTCTCCACAGCTCCCAACTCCAGCAAGCACTGTGACACCTTATGTGGCAGCATCTCATCTCTGTCCATCACCAGGATAAGTGCAGGCAGGGACAGGAGACCTGAAGAGCAAGAACTCTGTGTCTCAGACTCTGCATGTGCAGTGGTGCTAGTCCCAAGGGTGTTAGTGCTAAGGAAAGTGACGTGGTCTGCAGAAGATGATAACTGGGGGTGTGTTGGCTTGAAAAGTCACAGTCAAAGGAGTCACAGCTCCTGAGAACTGAACAGCTAGAAAAGCCTGGTTGTGCAGCGGAGTGGACAGGAGAGATAGATACCTTGCATCTGCCTGTAATGCACGAAGCTGATTCAGAAGGCTGTTTCCTTGGAGTGTATAGTGAAAGCTCCATGTAGGCCAGTGTGTTGGGTTTCCTGAGGTTTCTACAAGAGTGTAGGCTGCAACTGCAGGTAAGACGCAGACTCTGTGAGTGAAGTTCTGGAGCACAATGAAAACATGTAAAGGAATAAATACAACTGCAGGTCATGGAACAATCCTGCTAAATTGTGTATTTCTCCTAATGCCTTACACTACATTTGCTTCCTACTAACAAAGAAACTAAGATTTTGTTTGTGGATTTAGTGGTATAGCAGAAGTAGCTATTGAGGAGCAAGAATAATTATCTAAACCAACATGATTAGAGAATGAAAATATTACCACTTTATAAACTCAGTCAAGATTTGGATTATGTGTAAACCAAGAGAAACTTTAAAAAGGATGATAGGGTAAAATCAATATTGATTATTAGGAGTAAAAGTGCTATAATTAAGGCCATAAAACCTTTTAAGATCCAGCTAAAATTTTCCAGTAAAGCTACAATAAATTATTCCTAAAGAGGTAGAATATTTGCATGGAATTCAATGTCATTATATCAGAGCCTGTTTAAGGAAAAAAAAAGAAGTAAGAAGAGTATTACTAATTCTGCCATGAAGCTGTTATGAGAGGAAGATTAGCACAGTTATTTCAGCAAGTTTCATTGCATTCCATTCCACAAGAATCTACTTTTAAAATTTCTACATGCTTTTAAGATCTCACTTTTCATTACTGCTTGTTTTTCTGCTTCTTAGACCTTTCAGATCTGACATATTAGCTCCCTTATTATAGCCCAGCAAGAGCAAGCCCTTTTAATTTATGGTGCACCCTAATTTTTATAATCTGATATCAGTACAGGCTGTAAATCTTTTTAATGATAAAATAAATGGAAATCTAACATGGCATTTTTGTCATCACTTCTTTAATAGTTTTTATCTAGGTTTTTTTAGAGTTGTGATAAGTAGAATTATGCAAAGGAATAAAATCAAATAGTACTGTGAATCTACGTTTACAGTCTTTGGGAGGCATCTCACTTATGCATTATTACAGTTTTGGCCCAAAATAACCTGAAGGTCATGGATTTCACTGCATTGGTTCTTTGTTGTTCAGTGGAAGTATATCCCAGAACTTTTAACTGCTAACAAATGAGCAAGCAACTATAATTAAAGCAGCTCATATTTTTCATTTATGTACAGTCAAAAGTTTGTGATTGCTTCCACAAACACAAACTTTTTGATTATGCTTGCTTCAAAATCAGATAATGCAAAATCATATCTTTTATGCATGGAGGGGGAAATACCCAGAAATTGAAGTTGAAGGTGACCACAGTATTCCGATGGTTCAGGGATGCTTCTTCCTGCAGAGTGACCGCTCAACTAGAAGGGGTATCTGTAGGTTTCTATGTGAACATGAAGGCTTTAGTTTAACCTAAAAAGCCTTGGGCAATCTGAGATCCAGATGTTTGAAAGACTGCTTCTCCTATCTTTATGCTGTAAGATCAGTGAAAGCTCCTCTGTGCAAAGAAGAGGCCCCAGACTGAGCTGGGCATGGCTTCTGAACTTTCACTTCTAAGTCTCACTTGAAATAGCTTGGTTCTGATGGGCTTCATAGAATAGGGCAAAGCTTTTTAATTCAGCATGAACTCTTGATGATGTTAGATGAACTATTATTTTAGTTGTCAGGAATTGTCCTAGTTTGGTGAGCTGTGCTTAGAAATAGTATTTGGTGCAGACTTTTTCTTGTTACAATATGTAGATCATATGATTAATATTTACATTTCACTTCAGAGAATTCCACTGTGCAAAGGCAGTTATCACAGTGGTCTGTTTACGTTGCATTAAACTTCAGATGTGTAACAGTCCTCTGAAGGAGCATTTTAGTTCAATGTGTGTGTATCCAGCCGGGGATGGGAGGAATTCCCTTTTGGCTCAGCCAAAGAGCTGGGCTGCTTTATGGTGGTATTAGGTCTCTGCATCTCATGAGTGCCCCTGCTTGTGTAGAAGGGCGAACCAGCCACACCATGATGTGCCATGTAAGCTGGTGTGGCCTCATCCCAGAGAAAGATATTGTACATGAACTACCCCCCAGTGCACCCACAAAAGCTTTTCCCTGTATGCTGCTCTCTGGTTAAAGAGCAGCAGCTATTCTATTGTACTAGACTTCTCACTCTGCGACGAGCAGCGGCTTCTGAGATATGTGGAGTGATCTGGGGGTGGAGGTGCTCATCACTATGCAGGCAAGGGTTCCTGTAGGATCATCTGTTGGACTTAACAGTGACATTTATGGGAGAAAAGTCTTTGTCTGAATGCAGAGCCTTGCTGCAGATGGATCTGCACATGGGAATTTCTCACCACAGCATGCCAAAAGCATGGAATTTTTCACATCAGGTTTTTGTGGTTTCGCACCACGAGGTTTGAGCCTAACATGGTTCGGGGAAAAAAGTCAGGGTGGGAAACTGGTGGGTGGGTTTCATTAAATTAATTGGTGGTAAGGCAGCCTTCTGCTCTGCAACTCCTGCCATCTGGAACAGACTTTCTTTATCTCTCTACCTCATTGACTCTCAATCTGATTTCAAATCTCAGCTGAAAACATCTCTCTTCTCCTGCGCATTATACCCTGTAATTTTTCTTTCCTGTTATTATTTCTTATTTATCTCTAACGTATTTTCAGATAGAGTGTAAGAGTTATCACACAACATTAAGTGATGCAGCACTGTTACTCTGATCTGCATCAGGCCAAGTAGCTTCAGTGAGCATTTTTCCCACTAGGATATTAATAGATTTAAATTACCCAGATGCATGTCAATTGTGTCACTTAATATGTACATTCCAATTGTTGTTTTAATGCATGATTTTGTGGGAGGCTTTATTACTTTCAGTTACAGTAGCCTCTCTTTCTTCAAGCAGTTATCTTGAGCAAATTAGAAACGATTACAAGTGTTAAGCACTCCAAACACTACTGGATTCTTTATGTCTATTGTTTATAATGGTATATTTTTACTATACTTTAGGTCATCCACATATCCTAAAATAGCATTAATCTGACAAATTTAGGTTGCTCAGACTGTAAAGCTTGTAGGCTTCAGCACTCAGTGTAAAGGTACATTTACAAAGAGGTTTGGTGATGTGTGTGTTGATGATGGCACTTCCATGCTGCAGAACTTTTCAATCAGTGCACGTGGTAATTGGGGGTGGAGACAGGAAGGAGGTGAAAACAAGTATTCACGTTGTGCCACATAATAAATCAACTGTCTCACATTAAATCAGGGTATCTGTAAGAAGGCAACTTCCTAATGGGTGCTAAAACTGCAATAAACATTATTCCAGTATTAAAAAAGCAAGGACCCAGGTTACAGAACAGTTTGTTGCTCTCCAGATAGGCCAGATCCTGAGTGGTGGTCATCCGAGTGCCTAACAGGCATCGCTCTGATGGAGATTTGGTGTTATGATTATGTAAAGGAGTTAAAGCAGTAATTTTAGAGGGAGAAGAGATGCTTTGTTAGAGTGACTGCCATCATTGAGTAAAAAAAAGACACTCAGACTTCAGAGTACATAAACCCTCCCCCTGGTCTGAAACAGAAACAGTAAATGTCAAAGAGCAATAGCTCATACTGTTCCCACATTGCTTCTTTCTTGGGAGACTCATGGTCTCTCAGGAGACTGCCCTGTAGATATCGCAGCATAAAGATGGCCCCATGGGTTTCTCTTGCCCTTGATCATGGTTCTTCCTTCTCCATGTGACAGGATATGGTGATTTTCTGTAACTGTAACTTCATGGTAGGCACTGAATGTTCACCCCTGCCCTAATTTAATTCAGATCTACCACAAAACTGAGCCATTCAACTTGAACTAAGGTCTTCCACCTTGGAAACAAGGACAGAATTGAATGGCTTCTCTAATAATATCAGTGATAAGAAGATTAAGTTTAAAAGAATGTGTGTCTGCAAACCCCACCTGTATCCCTTGTCTCCCAGAGATAATGGTAAATTCTAGGAAGACCTTCCTTGAAAGTGTCAAGGTATATGAGCTTATTACTAAATGGGCTTGTTATTTCTGTATAAAGTAGTCTTTGTGTGAGACCTATGAATGTGTTTCCGAACCTGGGATTGTCCCGAGCAGTTCAAGACACGTGGTAAGGTAATGTGGAGTGGACTGAAATCACTGATCATAAACCATCTTGAAAAGAAAAATATGTGTGTTTACTGCCAGAGATTACTGAGAGTAAAAACCTGTTTTAAATCAAGAACTGGAGCCATTTCAATTCCTTAAACTAGCTTTGTTTTAGCCTGGAAGTTAGCACTGCATCCAAATCTAAAGCATCAGATTTGGCCCTCTGTAAAAGTGAAATAACATAATAATTGATGTATAATCTTGTTTACATACTTTTAAAACACAGCCGTCGACCCTGTAGGATTATACCTTTTATGTCATACACTTATTTACTAAGTTCTTGTAACATACTAATAGCAATTGGTGGCCCAGCCCTACCAGGTTTTACATACCCGCTGCTCTATAATTGAGTTGATTGAAATCGGAATTGAGGGGTCTACCTTGCTAAGCTTCAGGGTCCATTTGCTGCAATTTTCTTCTCTATTGTGCTTTCAAACCTTTTATCTGCAGAAGGTACAAAAAAAGACCTTAACAGACAGATGTCACCTTTAGAGTGCAGTCATCTTGGAAGATAGCTATTCTTTTCAAAGTCTGCCTCCTGAACTCTTTAATTATTTCTAAGCATTTCGTTTAGATCTCCTTATAGGAGCCAATGGATTTCTGAGAATACTGCACACAAATCTGTTAATTAGCCTCCTGATCATCCCCAATCAAGGCAACATTGCAAGCTGTATTTTATGGAGCATTATTTTAGTAATGTTTTGTCATTTCCTAATACTTAGAAGTGCTTCAGTCAATAACTGTGGGGATATGTCTGCTGTGAAGAGTCATCTGTTTACTCAATAGATCATTTTATTTAATTTTTAATAGAGCTTTTCTAATTTTGCATGACCATTTGTTGTTAATGTATTTATAATGATTACAGTAGCTGTAATTCTTACCTAATGATTTTTCAGAATCTATAAATATTATTTATTAAAAGATAAGAGTCAATATTTCTTGTAGCAGCCATTGCAAAAAAAAAAAAAGAAAAAAAACAAAAAAAAATCAGCTGTTGCAAAATGAAATAAATTTATTTCATGCCTTCACTACAACAGATCAAAAAGATAAACCTGAAGAAGCATCTCTGATGCCAATATATTTAGCTATCTACTCAAATAACAGAGTAGAATTTGGCCCTTACTGTACTCTGCTGCAGCACGGTAGAATTTCTGTACCACATATTAAAAAAACACGAGATTTCATAGTTTGGGGTTTTTTAAATCTATAAAAGTGAAGCTGATTATATCAGTTTTCTAAAACATCTTGAGATACAAGGAGCCAGATTCTGCTGTCTGCTAGCCTGCTGTAGTTCAGTGGTTAGATTAGTGGTCTATAAGAAGGAATAGGACAAATTCTGCTGACATTTATACATTTGTGCAGTCAAAGTCTAAGGAAGTTAGTGCAATTTAAAACTGCAAATAAATACAGGCTCAAAATCAATTTCTTCACTTACCTGCCAAAATTGAGTTCTGAGTTTGACATACACAGCGCTTTTTCCATCTAAAGAATTCACAGCACTTTACAAAGGTGAATTAATATTACCCTCAGTTAAAAAGCTGAGAGACTAAGACAGGCAAGTGTGCTGGGCAGAATCTACAGCAGATTGGGCTAGAGACTGAAGATGCTGTTTTTTCAGATCCAGAAAATAGGTATGTTTCTTTGCTCCTGTACCTGAATCCTGAAGGAATGCTGAGAAGATCGGGAAGAAATGCCTATAATATGGAAGTGTTCTCCTTTCTTTCTTCGCATGCTACTTTTTTGTATCAAAGAGGAGAATAAGTGTGTGCCTTATATTCACCCAAGTAAGTTTTTGATTTTATAGATAATGAGCTCACAGCTCCTAGTTGGTCAGTGATGAACTACAGCCTAGTTTGGTAGCAGACTTAATTACTAGGCATTATGCAGGTAAATTTAATTTTGCCCAGAGTGAACTTGCGCTCCTGGGCCCTGTTCTGTCAGCAGAACCAGCTAGGAAGCAGGAGTCTCATGGACGCCTATTGTGGATTAATGGAGAGTCCAACAGGGGTTGCTATGTCTTGCTATGCAAATCCCATAATTTCTACCCAGGATGTGGCCAGTCCCCTCTGAAAGCCATCAGAAAAGCGCAACCTCATAGCGATTTTACTGCATTTACTTACATCAGGCTGTTCTTAGGTGAAGATTTCTCCATCCTATGTGACATTTTGGTTAAGAGACCTGAGACTTTCCTCTCCTTTTTTAAAATCCCCAAACTTCTACCGCTGCCTGAGGCCTCTTTACCTGGTCTCTTTAAAACACCAGTCTACTTGGTTGTGCTGAGTCCACCTAAGCACAGCTTTACAAGACAAGCAGTACTTGTAGATTAGCATTAGGGTTCCACATGTCAGCATCAATCCACATGTCTGCTTGTGGTACGTTTTATTTTTGGTGATTTCACTTGCTATTTTTCTGTACTAGTCAAGCTTTTCCAGTTGGATGCTAATTTGATTATTCCCATATTAAAAACGAATTTGGATTTATATTCAATGAAGCTGTAATGAGAACTGTTGTTTCTGGCCATGGGTAGTTATGCTGTAGAGCAGCAACATCAGGATCTCCATAACAACTTCTGAGTAATTCTCAGACAATTTATGTACAATAGAAAATGTCTTTTTCTTGTCATACACCAGCCTTAGCAAACCCCACCTGCCCTGACTCAGAGAACACCTATTACCAACATAGATTGTTGGCATTAGATAGCTGACTATTCAGGGAAAATAGAATGTACCTTCTATTCTATTTTAATGCACACTAACAGATGCATTAAAAAACATAGTCTAAGATCTAATAGCCTTACATGTGCAAAAATAAAAACACATGCCTGGCATTTCTGAAATTATACCAAAATAAATAATAATAACAACAACCTTTAGATAGAGAGCCATCACTGCATTTGGCTAAGCCAGTCTTGCTTAATGTGTGCTACCAAATTCTAAAACACCATAAGAAAAAGATACTGAATTTGTCTGAGGACTGCTTTAGGCTGGTGGATAAGCACTGAATAGTGACTAGCAGGTGACCTAGGAACAGACCTAAGTAAAGGTGAAGCAGAGGAGCAAGCAGAGCAGAGACAGGGCAGAGGCTTGATAGGGCCAGGAGGAGTAACAGCAGAATCTGTGCCAGTGCAAGTTCACAGCTCTACAGAAAGGGCTGAAAGAGGAATACACATTTCACGTTTTTATGAATTCATCCATGCTCACATTCTTTTACATTTTTCTCTGTGACCATTTTTTGCATTTGATTTGCCCTGACATGAAGGCAGCTGTACTTACTGACTTTCGCAGTAACTTTGTGATTCCCTCAAACTAGGAGTCAAGGAAAGGATTAGAATTATAAGTCATAGTATTACTAAAGTCAAGTATAGCTCAAATATTTAGTCTCTTGCCAATATTAATCCAACAATTGAAACATTCTTGGAAAATTGCTAAGTCATTACAAGAGATAGATATCACTATCTGGAATCTAATCAGCCTGTGGAACAACTGCAAGCAGAGAAAAAGATTTTGTTTGGGTTTGCTCAGCTGAAACAGGGAAGCAGAACATAGCACACTACAAGCAAGACAGCAGCCTTATTTCCGGAGGTGGAAATAGTTAGTCAAATTGGTGAGAAAGAGAAGTAATTTCAGAAGAACTAAAACTACTCAACAGATTTAGTATTGTGATATATGATGAGGTGTTTTTTTTGAAGAATGCAGAAACACACAATAAATAAAATAAAGTAAAATTAAAATAAAATAAAATAAAATAAAATAAAATAAAATAAAATAAAATAAAACAA
>JAOEHY010028073.1:12165-51604 GCA_025447955.1 Psilopsiagon aurifrons | reverse complement strand
GGCCCCAGCTGCCTCCCCCCCCCATCCCCACATGCCTCAGGGTTTAATAAATGATACTCAGCCCCTAAGAACGTGTATTAGTGACTTGATGGCCCAAAGCGACTCCACTATGCCTGAAGCATATTAAACATCATATCGACCCTCGCTCCTAATGGTTGTAACACACAACAACAAACAAGCTGGGTCCACGGCTGCTGCTGATCACACACGGTGGGAGCCCCACAGCCATGCAGGAAGCCTGAAGTGACACTGGGACAACTGCTGGGGGGTTCTGGTGGCCAAGGTTAAACCCTTATGCAGAGCCCAGCTCCCCCACAGTGAATAGGGTTGGGGATGGGGGAGCCAGGGGCACCCAGCACCATCCTGGCTCACAGCTGTCAGCCGTGGGTGCGCTGCTGCCATCAACCACCACCTCGTGTGTGGCGGATCCAGCCGTGGAAGCACTTCCGAGGCTCTTATCTGCCGTGATTTACTCTTCAATTGGCAAAGCGTCCTGTGTCATAAATATTAGCAACCCAGCACCTCCTCCTATAAAAATGAAGCCTCTTATCTTCCTTTGCCATATCCCTGTCTATCACCTGCATGCACTTATCAGTCTATCTCCTATCTGTCGCTGTAGTATCTAAAGGAGAGGCCCTGGAAAGGCCCTAATACCTGATTCCTTACAACTCCTGCCTGCTCCTCTGTGCTGGCTGCCAGGACAGCCCCTGCCCTGCCTCCAGGGCAGACCCACACGCTGCGGTGAGGCGAGGGGTGCCCAGCCAGCAGCCCCGCAGGGTCCTGCTGTGGATCCTGCCTCCTCCCTGGCACGGTGAGATGCTCGCAATTCATCAGCTTTAATTGCAACAACAGCAAGAGCAACACTGAGAGGACCCATCTTGCGTCAGGCTGCGAGCTGACATGCGGAGGTGCTGAAGTTAAAGCAAAATAAAACATCTTGGATCCTTTTTATCCTCTGCTCCTGTAATTTCAGCATGTCCAAACAGATTTTGGTGTGTCTTTATAACTGGTAACTTTGTTTGCTCCCGGGCTGGGACCTTAAATACCAAGTTTCATCTCCAAGTCAGTTTTTATGGCTGAGATATATTAACTGCTGGGAGAAGAGGGGGAAAAAAAGGAAATACACAAGGATATAGGAGAAAGTTGGGGGGTGTTAGAAAAAGCAGGCCTGAAGTCTCCAAGAGTGGAGCAGTGGGGCAAAGTCATAGAGCCCATGGATCTGTGCATGAAACCCAACTACAAAAAGGTAAAATCGGTTTTCTGGTAAACTAAAGTTCATCCTGGTGTCTGATGAGGGCAAACTCTCCACCGTGCCCGCACCACACCAGTGCCAAAACAGCCCAAGGTGAGTGAGAGCCTCAATGACTCCGAGCAGGCCCATGGAGATCACACAATGCATCGGTGTATATGGCTCCCAGCACTGAGCACAGGGCAGGGTTTGCCCCAAACCTCAGCATCCCAAAGCGCACTCAGATGATGGCTGCAGCAGATACCAGTGCTGTTAGACCCATGGCTGAAAATCCACCTTTGTGAGACTAGCACATGAAATTACCATAACTAGGACATTTCACGCTCCTCTCCCATCAAGCTGTTTAGAGCAAATTAAATTTCTCCCTAACCAGCCTGTAACAGTTCGTGTTAGATGTGGATCTAAATGTTAATTGCAGTGACAATAACAGGTCTGATCCTGCAGTCCTTATTTGGGTAAAACCTCCCACAGAAGCCAAAGGAATTTTGCCCCAGAGAAGACAGCTGGATGCAGTCCCACATTTCCAGACTCCTGAAGATGCCAGAAGGTAGCAAGGATATTTCTGTGATGTTACAAACCTTCTCTTTCCCTTTCCCCCCCGCCCGCCTCCTCACACTTCTTTAATGCACTATTAATTTAATAAGCTCTACCAGGCTGCCTAATGCTGTGCTCAACTCCAGCTTTGCGCTTCCCAGCCAAGGACTTAAATCACCATGGGGGGCAATGGGGGGACGTTAAGATAATTTTTGCAGGTCATTGGCTCCTGCATCTGCTTGGTGCAGGGATGCTTGAAGGTCCTGTGCTGCCTGGGAGAGCTGTAGGATGAGCTTGAGCAACTCTTGTTCCCTCTGCCCTTGGGCAATGCAAATACCCCTCAGCCTTCCATGCTCGGGGAGGCAGCCTTATGCAGTGGGGTAATTTGGGATCCACCTGCCCCATCACCCAATTCTAGCTGAATTTAACAGAGACACTATTGAAAGTCCATTGTGCAAAGGCTTCTCCCTCCATCCCCACCATTTGTGCTTAAGACATCGGGACCGAAGGATGCAGGTATGTGTGGGCATCAACAGGAGGTTGGTGCTGGGTTGATCTGGGGGGCTGACACCACACCCAGAATGGGGCCCTTGGACCCAGTTAAGGCAATTTGGGAATCACAGCTTTTATTGGGTTTAAGTGATTCCAGCTTGTCTTGTCCATAACCCAGAATTATCTGATGGGACAGCAGCAAAACCTGTGCTTTCTCTCCTGCCCAGTGAGAAAATCCAGCGATTTCCCCCCCACACACTGCTCTATATTACAGATTAAAGAAAGAACAAACACAGAGCCTGAGCGGGAGAGAGCAGGAGAAGCTCCTGGGCTGTGCCTGGGCCCTGCCTCCCCCAGCACAGCCAGGGGTGCCCTGGTGCAGGAACAAGGGTGGCTCCAGCCTCAAGGTGCTTGTGCACACTGTGTGTGTGTCAACTCCAGCACCCGCTTCCCACAGAGCCGCTGCAGGTTCCAGGACTTTGGACGCTCTGGATGCTGTAGGCCAGGATCTGGATTATCCATCACTCCCAGGATTCAGGCTGCTGAAATGTCTCTGGCTTTCTGGAGCTTTCTGCCCCGGGGCACCTGGTCTGTTGCTCTTCAGGACAGGACCTGCCTCTTGTTCTCAGGGGCACGAGGAGCTCACATGTCCCTTTTCTTCCCATTATCAGCCAGGCTCCCTGGCTACAGGACACAGCAGGACTAAAGGGGACAGGTCAGGGTCCACAGGGACCCTGGAGGCTGCAAGTGGAGGCAGTCCCCAAGCACACATTCCCCTTGCCAGGCCCTGTCAGACACATCAGACCACTCCAGTGAATCCACACTGATGCAGGGGTAGGTCCCTGCTCCTCAGGGAGGCTCCACACACACAATCCAGCAAAAGCTCTGCAGGACGAGACATTTCTGAGTGCTGGAGATTCAAACTGCTCTGCTTTGTTCCCAGCAGCATTTAAGAGGCTGATGATGTTTGTTGATGAAGTGAATGCACATGATTTATTTGATCTGCTGGAGCTGCAGAGCCACATTCCCACGCCAAGGACAGGCAGAGACTCCACATTCTCCCCTCTTCTGAAGGTTGCTCAGATAAAATAATGCATTGCACAGGCACGAGCCCTGTGCTGCCCTTCCAGCTGCTCCAGCACTGGACATTAAATGCTTATTAGAGACCTCCTGACTCCCAAACCATAAAGTTGCATTTGTTCTTGTCTGTCTCCGCATATGGAGCGAGTCTTAATAGAGTGTTTGAGGAGTTAAAACAGGTTTGGAGAAGAGGCTTCAAGGCACCTGGGCTCTTGTCTGGATCTCCCTTGAATAATCCAGTGGGAGGTTCCCTCCTCCTCTTGTGCTCTGCTGGTGGATTGGGTTTAGCGTTTTCTCACCTGGTTTGCAGGGACAGCATTTTAACTGCTTTGCAAGAAGCCTCTGTAAACGGAAAGCCTGGCTCTGCCTTCCGTAACACCTGGAGAGCTCTTTATTTCATCTCATCACCCAGACCAGGGCTTGGCTGCCAAGGAAGCCAGCAAAGCAAGCAATGAAATGCAGTGCATGAACCAGGAGATTTACAGCTCTTTGGGAAAGCACATGGAGCATCACCCATCCAGCCAGCCAGACATGAGCCAAGTCCTCACCTGCAGTGAGGCAGCAGCACATGGACCAAACTGGAGCCTGAGCACTGCTGCAGCTCATCCTGCCCTGCTGCTGCTTAGCCTCATGGCACAGAAGCATCTGATGTGCACCAGGGCTGGGATGTGACTCAGTCACTTAGGTCCTCCTCATCCCTGCATACAGAACACTTTGCAAATGAAGTGTGAAGATAATATGCTTTATCATAAGCATTTATTACCGATGATTGTTGTATAAATCTCCTTCCATTCACATACATATACATAAGGTGTGTATAAATATGCAGTATCTGGCAGTACCCAGAGCTTTTTGATGATGTCAATGTAGCCCCCATAAAGATAGTGGAAAATGATTCATAATATTTATATGACAGACATGATATGAACTGTAATAGCCTGTTGGGATCGAGAATATCCATAGGTCTCTGTCAGCCGCAAATGTGATTTAAATATTATATATGTGGCAACTGTAGCATTAGTAATATGATAGCTGTTATTGATAGTGGTCATAAAATGCAGTAGTTTTGCACTGAAGAATGTGAAAAATAATCTAGTGGTTTTCCTAATGGTCTTCCCAGCAAAGCACTGAAAGGAAGAGTACTTCCAATGCCTCCTTTTACAACGCCTCCTCCTCTCCTCCTTCCACCCCAAATTACCACCAAGCTCTACCAGACTACTTCCAGGGCCATATTTTACTCTGCTGATGGCAGATTGTGGCATCTCATCCTCCTGGGTCTGCCTGGGGATGCTCCAGGATGTGTGTGCAGGGAGGGCTGTGCTGGCGTGGAGGGTGAGGAGCAGCAGGAGCGGGGCTCAGAGGAGGAGCTGGGTGAGAAGGGGGATGTTTGCCCATCAGGCTGGGCCATGGCAAAGGGTCCTCAGCCAGCATAATTCAGCACAGCCCTGTGAAACAATACAGCCACACTGATTCATGCTCGCATGGCTTCCCAAGGGTGGCTCTGGAAGCTGGGCACCTGAATCCTCTTCCCTCCACTGGTTTTGTGTACCCAAAGCCAGGGGACCACTGGAGGGGCTGGAGCACCACTTTGCTTCCTTGCACCAGTTCACAGCAGGGACAGAATGGATGGAGATAAATGAATCTTTGACCTCCCCTACAAGCACCAGCAAGGGCCTACCTGGCCTAGAACACAGCTGGGAAAGCTGTGGGTGACACCACTGACCCAGAGTTATTTGCTCTTCAGACCATCACACACCTCCACGATAGACTGGTGGCTTTACACTGCAAGAAGAGGCTCCTTAGGGCACAGCACAGGGGCTGAGGACCCCCCATCCACAAAACCAGACCCACACCTGAGCAAAACCAGCATCCTTCCATCACAGAGCCAAGTGAAGATGAGACTTACCTGTGTGGAGGGAGCAGCCCAACAGGACCTCTGGGCCACAGCAGGGTCTGGAGGGGGGTCAGGAGCACAGGCCCCAGCACAGATGCCTGGTGTCAATCCAGCAGCACTGCCCTGCAGCCAGGGGAGCTGCTTTTAATAGCAGCCACTAACAGGGATCAGGTGTTGCGTGGAGATTCAGGAGCTGGAAATGCTGCAGTGCTTTGTGGGGAGGGGGACCAGGGCAGACTCAGAGGCAGTATTGAGGTGCTGGTTATGTCCTTTCACACCACTGAGAATAAATCCAGGAGATGATCTATGCTCCAAACAAAGCAGAGCCAGGGCAAGGCACTGACCCGCTCTCTCTTAGAAAGTAAATGAATTGGAGTTCCCTCAGTGCCTCTTTGCAGAGGCACCCACTGGTGCTCACATCTGTGGTGCTGTTCAGGGCCCTTCCCATGCTAACGGGGCTCAGGTCATGCTGCCCTCCGGGAGTCCATCCCCGAGGATCACACTTTCCTATTTTAAAACAAGCAGGACACACACATTTCAGTTTAACCCCAAGCACCAATGGGCAGAACCTGACCTAAGAGGAGAGCAGCAGCTTGTGCACAGATGGGTGACAGGAGCAAGGAGGGGTGAAGGCTGATTGTCCCCCAGAAGCAGAGGGGAAGAGGGGCTGCAAACCACCTCCCCATCACCACCAAAGCTGCGTGCCCCGGGCTCCCTCCTGGCTGATGTCCTGTGTATCTGTGACAACACAGTTCTGAAAGGAAGCAGAAGTGCATTTTCAGTCAGGCTCAGCTGTAACTTAATGGCAGTGTTCCATATTGCATTGCAAGGGCCCCAGTCTTCCTCTTCCTCACCATGGCAGGAGCCAGGTCTTGCTCCAGGGAAAACCATGGGCCTATTCCTGCTGTCTTTTACACGAGCATAAATCAGGAATGTACTCAGTTGAAGTAAGTGGAAATGCATCGATGTAAAACCAGTGTGAGGTCAGAGTCACAGTGCTGTAAACGCAGTGTGAGACCAGAATCAGGCTCAGTACATTGTGGAGATGCCCCAAGGAAAACCTTGGGAAATCAGCAATGCTGAAATGGAGGAAGAGGAAAAGATGGCACGTGCTTTCCTGATCAAACCCTCAAGGGCAGCTCTCGCACTGTACTGGTGAGCACTCCCGCCAGAGCAGCCCCTGTGTTATTCCCCATCTGGGGAAGCAGCTGTGGGATGCTCTGTATGAAGATGCCATATAAAAATAAATCAAATCAAATTATGGAAACAGCAAAAGTCACTTCTCCTCTGTCCTCATATTAATCCATGTAGGCTGATTCTTTGGGTGCTCCAAAGGGTGTTTGCATTACTATCCTGTCAGCATCCACAGTCCCTTCCTCACCTCCCAAATGAGCCGTGGCACCTCCTAATTCCATGTCTTTTTGCTGTTCTTCCACCTCTGCCCTTGCATGGAGACCTGGAGGAGGGTTTTGGGACAGGCTGGATACAGCTGTGATTTGCTCCCTGTTGCAACAAACACCAACATTTTAATGAGGTTCTGGGGGAGGTGAATTAAGGGAAGGAAAAAGCAAATACCACATTGTAAATGAAACAATGATGCATAAGGCCTGAAATGCAATGAGGAGCACATCAGTGGCAGTTGGAGTTGTTCCTGGAGCCTGTGCAGTGACACGTGGTGGCAAGCAGGCTCCGAGGCAGTCAAAGCAATTCCAGCGTTATGGAGCCGGCGGAGGCTGGGAAAACGTCCCCGTCCAGCACGGATTTGTGCTGCCCTAAAATCACACATGGTGCTTCCAAGAGGAGGAATTCCACAAAGTCCCCGGCCTGGGTGTAAGTAGGTCAGGATGGGTGTGCTTCAGTCTCATACAGCCTCGTGGTCCCCGTGCCCCGCGGCAAGGACGCAGAGTGAGCAGTACATGGCACGCTCCAGGGAACAATGGCTCCATCCCCGGCAGAGGGGGAATGGCTGCAGAATGGGGTGCAGAGACCCCCGGAGCTCCTGCCCCCCGTGTCCAGCACAGTGATGTGCTCCTCACCCTGGTGATGGGCATTCTGAGGGCTGCTCTGGTCCATCCCTGCTTGCATTCCACTGAGTCTGGCAAAGTACACGTACGTATTCCCTGCACTATCCCAGGAAATTCACCATCACTGCTACAAGATGTAAGTAATTCACCCCTCGACAGTGGTGATGATGCTGATGGTTATTTCCCTCTTCTGTGCTGCTAAAAACCAGATTTTGTTAGGAAAAGGTGAGCACCCCCCGGGTCACCTCACACTGGGATGGTCGCTGCAGCAGGAGGTCCCATCCTGCCTGGCTCGGCACAAGGGGTTGAACTCGGTTGGTTCCCATTGCCCTGAGCCCTGCACTGTGCAATTGCTTTTCCTCCACACTCAGGAGGGTTTCTGTGCTGAAGCTTCGATTTCAGCTCATCGGAATTTCCCTGCAGAAAAGAAACTCCAGCAGGAAATTCCCACTTGGCTCTGCAGAAGGTGCGGACATGGAGGGTTGAAGTTGCTTGGCCCGTGCGATGCCCCGGGATGCTGCCAGGGCTCGCTCTCATCCTGCCCGGTCCTGTAACACTCCCCAAGTGCTGTATTCTGCGCTGGGGCAGCAGTGCCCAGCCCCTTGTGCCTCCTGCTCAGCACCAGGGGTCAGGATGCTGCCGGGGCTCTGATGGGCTGCTGACACGGCACGTTTGGACAGAGGGAGATGGTGGGATCCAGTGTGAGCCCTGAGTGCATCCAACATAAACATTTCGCAAGAGATGGCAGAAAGGGATGAAGGGAAGCACTGGGGGGCAGGTCCTGCTGCCATGCGCACCATGGGGAGCCGGACGTCACTTCCCAGCCTGGAGTGACCTTGGCCGATTCCCCCACATTTACACAGCTTTTGCAGCAGTGGTACCGAGAGTAGGATCTGACCCCTGAGCTCTGGCTTGGGCTGGAAACTCCCAAGTCTTTTCCCAAAATCCCTTGAAATCCCTTGGTTTCCTCCCCCAGTCCCATGTGCTGACTCCAGGGACCCGCTGGGGTTTGTTCCCCTTGGCACAACGATGTGGATCGAAGCCCAGGCTCTGCTCAGAGTGCTTGGCACAGCGATGCCGCAGCCCCAGGATGGTGAATGCAGCAGTAACAGCTCAAAACACAGCCCCCGGTCCACTGTGCTCTGGGAAATGTGCTACAGAAATGACCAGAGCGAAACTATGCACAGGGTCCTGCTGCCAGGTGGAACAGAGCTGCTGGAGGCAGGAGCCATTGGCCTGTCCTTGCCTCTGCAGCTGAACTCTTGCAGCAGTGATGGAGAACACAGCAAGGCAATAACCGCTTTTATTTCCCTTGACCGCTCTTTCTCAAGGATCAATAGTTCCAGGGGGTTTTGCCAGATGGACCCTGCTTAAGTGTATGTTGGCTTTAAGAGGATCGCTCAGGGTTGAGGACTGGCTCGTGCTCAGCATCTCAGCAGGCAATGAATCTGAAGCTGGTTTAGATGTGGTTCTAGGCTGCATACAGCTCCCATGTGGTTCTCATGTGAAAACTTAGTTTTGGCATTTACAGTCTGTGATTGTTCCCTAATGCAGCCTAAACACCCTCACTGCCCCCCCCGGCGACACTCACAGGGGCGCAGCCCCAGGGGTGCCAGTCCCAGGGGTGTCACATCTGGTGATGAGCATGCTGATGGTGGACGCTGCCCTGCATGGCAGGCCGGGTCAGTGCTGGTGTGTTGAGGAAGGAAAATGCAAAGTAAAAACATCACTACAAATGACACCAGGCTCTGTGAGCTGTGCTGCGAGAGAGCTCAGTGTTGGGGCTGTTGCTTCATTACCGAGCTCGCCCCTGCTAAATCTTGGCTGATATTAAAGTTGGCTCAATAGGGTCCTGCTCCCTGGTTGAAACATCAATATTACTAATAAATAGAAATAACAAGAGAGGGAAAGGGCCAGAGCAGCACGACCTGCTTTATGAATTAATGTAGTGAAAACTGGCCATTTTCCTACAGCCTTTATACACTACAGGCCCACAGATGAACTTCATAGGCATTTATTGGACGCTGGTGCATTGGAATGAAGCTGGAGCAATGCTGTCACCTCATTACCAACTTGCTACAGTGTGCCAGGGAAAGGGCCCATTACAGACACCCCTTTGGCCTCCACAAACACTCACTATTCCTCTCCCCAGGCAGATGAAATCATCGCTTCTAGACAGGATCTCCTCATTGTGGATCCCCTCCTGGCCCCAGAGCCGAGGTGCTCCTGCAGGAAGCGGAGCTCCATGTTCACAGGGATTTTAGCTGAGATTTGTGGTCCTGTGCGGGTGTTTGGGCAGGAATGCGCTTGGTTGGGAGCTGCGGGATGGCTGTCAGCAGGAGATGGGCAACCTGACCCCTTGTCCTGAGTGAGAGCATATTTCCCATGCATACAAGTGTGCTCGTGGCTATATATATCGATGTCTCTATATATACACACAGGCAGCAGTGAGTGATGTGCATTTCCCTGTTCATCTGTAATCCTGCCCTGTGATTTCTGCTTCCCGGGTGATGACTATCGGGAGGTGTGAAGCAGACGTGCCTGTGCTTTGCGATGCAATATGATATGATCCTCACAGTAACACTACATCCAGGCGCAGCAGCACGAATCCGGCTCTGGGAATGCCGACCTGCCAGAGCGGCTTTACACCAGGCTGGCAGCGGGGTCCGGCCCCTGCTCCCAGACACACACACCGCGTCCTGTCCATAATTTATAAGCTATTCAAAATTTATTACTGAGGACAAACTCTGACTGCAGAAGGCTTTAGATCCTTGTTAAGTGTTGAAGTGGAAACAGTGGTCGTAATGAGGGGGTGGGTGATGGGGATGGGGCAGCATCCTCCTCCCATCGCCCCCCAATACCCCTCAAATTGCTTCTTTATCCCATTTTCCATTTGTGTTTCCTCCTTCGCTGCCACCCTGCAGCCACAGGAGCCCCCTGGTCAGGGGTAGGTTGGGGCTGGCCATGCCTCCCCTGCTGCCCTCAGCCCCCCTCCTCCCCGGGGGACCCTTGGCTTTGCGGTGAGGGGCCCAGCCTGCCCCAGTGCTGGGCTGATGGAGCCATACAGCAATTGTCACCCAGCGGTGACAAATCGGCCCCTCTGACAGGAACGGATGGAGCTGCTTCCCGGGATGAGGCGGGGGCAAGAGCGGGGCTGGGGGGGATGCGGGAGCAGTGGCGCTGGGCGTTTGGGGGGATTCAAGTGGCAGAGCTGGGATAGGCTGAGCCGGGGCTGGTGCTTGGGGTCTGGGCTGGGGCAAATTCAATGCATCCAATGGTGGCCTCCTCCCTGAGCGTGGCTTAATGGGATGCCAGAGACGACGGGGCTGCCTCGGCGGGCTCCGTCCCTGGGCCTGGGGAACCATCCATCTTACTCCAACCCTATTTTGAAAAAATAGAAAAGGAAAGAAAAGGAGGGGGTGGGGAGGGGGAAGGGGATAAATCTGTGCAGGGCTTTTGTTCACCGCCATTCCCGGAAAGCACAAAAAAAATGAAGCAAAAGCCAGCCCCATTTTTCCCCGTTTGGTGTTGCCATGGGATGGACCCCCTGTTCCCAGGAGTGCAGTGCCTTTGGGGAGGGAACCCCCCCCCAACCCATGCCCTCATTAACGTTATGAGTTGCATCTGTTCCCTGGGCCTGGGTCACTTCCAGCCTTCCAGTTCTCCGGTGCCTGCCTCCCCCACCCCCACACATTCCCATTGCTAATTCATTTGGATATCCGTGCCCACAGAAAGCAAAGGGGAGATTGCGGCTTGGGATCAAGACAATGACCACTGTGCTGAGAGCATCCCAGCTCCCAGAGCATCCCGGCTCCTGGCTGGAGCAGGGTCCGGCAGCAGGAGACCTCTAGAAAACAGAGGCAGGAGAGGGAATTCCCACTTGGACAATGCAGAGGGCAGGAGGGGTTTGAAGCAGCATCACAAGCTATAGCTCCTCCATGCCTTCTTCTGATGGGACCTCGGGCCTGCCAGGCCCAAGCCTGTAGGAAACCACATAAACAAATGTCCCTATTCTGCTCCTGCTCAGCTCCCCTTCTCTTGTCATGCTTAGGGAATGCTTGTGATCAGGACCCAGTGTTATTTACCACATCCAGGAGGGTGGGGAGGAATAAAAGATCTTTGATGTGACACACTGTCATAAAACTGTTTGTACAGTAGAGCAGAGGCTCTCCAGGACTCCGCAGAATGAGGGAATTGGGTTGATATTTCCAATTGCACGTGATAAGGAACGTGCACGCAATTGCCCTTATCGGAGCTGCAAGGTAAAGCACAGCAGACAGGGCTGGAAGCCTTAAAGCAAAGAGCTTTGTGTGAGAGACAGTGCAGCGGGAGAGTGCGGGACAGGAGGGTTTCCTTATCCCATCTCCATCCATTCAGCTCTCCTTTCCAGGCTGTTACAACACAAGTGCAAGGTACAGCTGCCCCTGCACTGCTGAAATGATGGTTCTCTGGAGATCCGTCTTAGAGAGCAAGGGGGTGCAGCAGCCCTGAGCACTCAAGTCCACATCTGCAGTGGGGATAGGTACAAAGGGAGTTTTAGTGGGTGCAGAGAGAACCATGTGGCTGAGGAAGGGAGGAGGGAGGAAGAGAAGTGACTACATCAGCATAACCCAGAGGTTTGGTGCCTGTTGTGCTAATGGTGTATGTGAGCCGAGCACTAAAACGTGCCTGTCCTGGCGCAGGAGGCTCCAGGCTGTGGCATGTGAATGGGGTGATTGTCAGGAGCATGCCATGCTGAGCCATGCCATGCCACTCTGGCTGGGGGCATGCCCAGGAGTCCCAGGCCAGCGGCGTGGCTCTGCACAGCTTGGCACAGGCTCACAACCAGGCAGGGGCAGCGATGTTTTGGGTGCCGGTCGAAGCCTGGCATCAGGAGAAGGGATCGTGGCAGTCGTGCCTGCAAGCCGAGGAGGGAAGTGCTCACAGCAGCCTGTTCTGCACAGCCTGGGCAAGGCTGGCAGCAGCACTTGCAGGAATTGATTTGCTGGATTATGTGTAAAAAGCTTCAGTCTTTATTGTAAATGCTATGAATAGTTTGTGGTTCTTCTCTGACTTTAAGAACAAAAGGCTGTTTCATTATCATTAAACTTGTGTTTGAGTTGCTCTGTGGCCGGGTGTCTGGCTTTTTATTGCAAGCCAGGGCTTTCAAAAGCTCCTTAAATGTTAATGTCACCTTTAAAACAGCAGTGGCAAGGCCTTTGATCAGCAGAGCCGGTCACTTCTTGCATCTGAAGTAAGAACCAGCGACCGACTGGTGTTGGGGTTTTAACATTTCCCTTCCCCCGGCAAAGCCCCAGCACTGGGATTGAAGCCGGGCTTTGATCAGACCTGATTTTTTAGCCACCTTGAGGAGCTGCTGCTTCAGTGCTGGATTTCATGGCCTGATGTGGTGGAAGAGAGCAGGGCATGGCTTTGGGGACAGGAGAGGGGCCCTGAGCTGCCATGGGCCTTAGGGCTCCCCAGGAGATGAGGTTTGCGGCCACCAGATGCATCCCTGTGATTTAGAGGCTGGGGGGTGGATAAGATCATCTCAACTCTTTCCCTTCTCGGTACACCAGCATTGCCCTTCACCAAAACTCACAGCAAGTCCCATCGCTCACTGCCCCTCATCCACAGCTGCCCCTGTCCCCATCCTCTCCACTGTTGCTGGACACTCCAGGCCCACAGACACTACGTTTGCTGCTCGGAGGTTGCCGGGTCAGGGTCACACGCATCCCTCTGTGAGCAGGCGGGAGCATAACGCCGGAGGAAAGCACATTTCAGGTTCAATTAATGCCATCCCCGGCAGAGGCTGCCGCGCTGGCGCGGGGCCGGGTACAAGGATGTGTTTGCAGAGATAAGTGTGAGTGTAACCTGATGACACAAGTTGCCTGCTTCCAAATGTCAGGCAAAGTTCGCGCAACCCATGTGAAACGAGTTAAAATTTAACCGAAATCTGCAAAGCGTTGCGTTGTAATTGAATCCCTGATGCAGGCGGGAAGCGGGCTCGGGCACATCCCAGATTCGCCTAAACCGGAGCCTTCTCCTTGAAAGGAAAGGCTGGTTCAGAGGAGGCGGCTGCTGCAGAACACACACGTGCCCCCTCCGTCCCCTCCTGCAAGGAGAAAGCTCTGTCTGAACACTTCTGAGTCCCTTTGCATGGGTTTTGATGTGTCAAAGCTGGTTTAAAACATCACAGCTGAAGCAGCAGCCAGGGGAGCTGCGCTCAGGCTCGCCCAGATCCATGCAAAGCGCTGCAGAGCCGCATCGGGCTCCACAGCAGAACAAGAGCCCTTTGAGCCCTATCCGCCCATTAGGAAGGAAAAAGGCTTTTTGGCTTCTTGACACTGTGATGTGGCTTTGTGTTGTTTTTCCCTTTGCTGGCTGCTAATTCCCCCTTTGTCCTGGCATGGCAGGGTGCAAACCCCTTCAAGCTTTAGAAATGGAAAGTTGTTTTGTTGGTTTTGTGCTCCATTTCTATAGCTCCAGCGGTGGGTTCAGCCCTGAAGCCCTCCTTATGCGGTCTTTAGGAGGCAATGGCCATATGTGAGCAGCACAGCCCCTCCAGCCTTGTGCTGGGACAACCTCTACATCCCTGAGACTCCAAAGCAGCCATTCCAGTGACTTTTTCTTCTCCCTTTCCACATGTCCATGGCCAAATTCTGCTCAGGTCCTGCATCCCAGACTGAACACTGGCCACCAAAACAGCCATGGCATGGTAAGAGGCAGGCGAAATGAGCTGTGCTGTGGCTAACTCGGAGGTTTTTGTCTCCATCTTTTCCATTTAGGGAGTTTACTACAGTAGGTGATTGATGGATTGCATTAGAAAATAGCAGTGGATGCCCATCGTACTTGGGCCTCACTGAAGGCAGCCCCCAGACGGGGCTGGCTCCAAGCACATCCCCATGGATGGACCTGAGGCTTGGCTCTGGTTTATCCCCTGCTCCTCATCAGCAGGTTAAACCTCAGTGGCTGCTTGTGGCTCTAATGGCCCGTGCTGCTGGCTGTCCCCTGCCACTGCGGCTCTGCACCGGGGGAGCTGCAAGGGATGACTGAGACCCTTGTGTGCTGTAACTCTGCAAGGGCTTTTCATAACGGAGCTGAAAACAAATTTAGCACTTAATGCTCTGAAGAGTAAACACTTAAATGCCCTATCATCTGCCCAAGTGCTTTGTTTATTATTCAGAGAAGCCAAACTGAAGCAGTTTTCCATGGAGATGTAGTACCTCCTTCAGATTAGCCCGCTTAATTAGATCCTGGTTGCAGAGTGCTCTGCTGTGGAAGAGGTGCTGATGTGGGAGAGTGGAACAGTCCCTTCCCAAGGCCCAGCCTTGACTGTGGCTGCCTCCAGCATCCCATGCACAGGGCAGGATTTGGGGAGGAGAGCAGTAAAGCTGGAAATCTTAGCTCTGGTTCAAGGCTGCAGACCAGGAGGACACAGGGACAAACCCAACACTGGCGCTGGGAGCAGAGGAGCTACCATTCACTCCCAGCCATGCCAGGATCTGTCTGAGCCACTCACCCCAGCTCCAAATCCCAGCAGGCGCAAACCTGACCTCCAGGACGGGGCTGCAGTTTCACATGAGCTAATTGTCCTGAATAGAAAGTGGGGATGGAAGATGCTGGTTTCAGCATTAAGTACTGGTAAGCGCTGCTCTTGAATGATGGCTGCCATGAGTGACACTCCCTGAAACATAAAAACTCTAGTTTGCCTTTATAAGCTATTAAAGCTGTTCAATCCCATAATGGACATCCTCAGGTGAAGGAGACACACAGTGGAAAGAGCTGAAGCACAATGGCAAGGCCAGACACAACAACAGACACAGCACGGGAAGGATCTGACACAGGAGACAAACAGGAGCAGAATTTATGTCACTGGAGATTACAAGGGCATCATACATCAGTGCTGCTCCGAACACCAGCACAGGGCTGGCCCAGCCCTGCAGAGAGAGCCCCACAGCAGCAATAACAGCCCAGAGAAGGACAGAACTGCGTCCCCTGGGCAGTGCCGGCGTGGGGGAGCTTGGTAGCAGAGAGGGAGAGATGCCCAAAACCCCCCAGGAGCCTCATGCCTGGTGCCTGATGCAGCAGCCAGAGGCATTGCTCGCTGGTAATGCCACAAGGAAAGCACATTCCTGTGCCCAGCCAGCACACCCGGGCCATGGCACAAAGGCTGCTTGCACCTTGTGACCCAAACAGCATCACTCAGGGCATCCCACTGTTTGAGCTGCTCAGGCTGGCCTTTGCCCCTCCTCAGCCTTTACCCATCACACGCTGCCACCCCCACACCCCCCAAAGGCCAAGCACAGAGCAAACCCCAAACTGCAACAGCGAGGCAGGGAATCCTGTCCTACCTGATGCAAAGGATCACGAGTAAGCAAGAATGTGTCCATCGTGCGGAAGCCCCAATGTAAATGGCTTTAATAACATCATGTGCCCCAGCAGGACCAGTCTGCAGGAGAAGGTTTTACCAACAGCTCATGGAATTTGGCAGTGCCTTTATCAGCTTTCTCATGTTTATCCAAAACCCGCAAATAGTCACTCAGGAACAGGAGAAGAGTGTTGCCCTTGAGTTGGATTTTGTGTAATGTGAGTACGTTGGACTTCGTTTAACATGAAGATGAATTGGGAGCTGCTTGTCTTCCAGCACAGAACCTTCTTGTCTTGCTCTCCACGACCATTTGCAATCATGCAGCACCTGCCATCCAGCTGCACGCTCACCACTCAGCACCCTGCAACTGCCCTGGCAAGAATCAGAAATCATGACAGGAGGCTGGAGTTGAGAATCATGGAATTCTAGAATGGTTATGGTTAGAGGGGGCCTTATATGACCGCTGCTGTTTCATATGTGCACAAAGGGAGAAATCATAAGCAACTTTTGCCCACACGCAGCAGGCAGAAAATAACCCTGTGGCCACGCTGGGACCTGAACTTAGGCATGTCTATCTAGTTCCCAACTGTTTCTGGCATCGGAATGCTGCGGCCATCCTGCCCCAGGTGCTGGGGTGTGAAGCAGAGATGAAGAGTGCCTCTTGCTGTGCTGTGTCTGCCAAGCAGGATAGGTCCCAGCAGCAGCCCAAGGTGGGAAAGGGCTTAAGCATCAAGCTAAAGAAGGGGAGTCCTGCAGAAGAGGGAACCTGCAGGACGTGGCTGCTCAGCTCTAAGACAGCAAGTCCCAGCTCTCATTATTTCACTCCAAGTCAGCCCACCAGCAGCCACACTTTGAGCAAGAACTGCCCTGCTTTCAAATACCTCACTGCAATACCAGCTTCAGATCCCTGTTGTGCACATGTGTTCAGTCCAATGGGCCTCCCTGGTCTGGATGGTCCCCTCCACTCTTGGCTTCCATGAGCTGTGATCGGTGTTGACTCACCTGGCCCCCGAGCAGTAAATTGCCCTGCTCTCAGTAATGTGGGGCACAATGACTTCATTGCTGGATGAACTCATCACGGGAGCATTCCAGCCGTCTGTTAAGCGCTCCCCTTCTCAGAACGTGTCTGTCACAGCTCTGCGGGGATCCGACACCCTCACCCTCCTCATCGCAAATGAAAAATGCCTTTTCTTCTCCAGCCACACAAAGCAGCAGCTCTGCCTTCCAGCCCGGAGGCCGAGCCCCTTCCCTGCCTTCCCCTCGCACGCAGCGATATTGCATTCATTCATCTCGGGGGCCGCAGCGTGCTCGCGGGCTGACAATACATTATGGTGATGTAGGTCTTCATTTCGCGCTGTCAGGGACTAGAACAACTGTATCTATTACCCAGGAGGCCAAATGGGGCAGCTTTGCCCCAGCTCCTCTCCTGCACCCAGGCTAATCCTACCGAGGGTCCCTGCCCCATCTCCTGCCCCTTCCTGCTGGGCACAGAGATGGAGGGCAGCACCCAGGGTGCGGGGCAGGGGGACAGGGCAGATGGGAGATGGATGGCCCCGAGCGCTGCAAACACAATGAGGTAATTCCACCCAGCAGAGGCTCATCAATCCCCCGGCTCCGCCGCGGCGTCCCCTTGGCTTGGCCATAGCTATGGTTTGCCCGGGCAATGGCCCAGGTGTGCAGCTGTCACAGAGATAAAAGAGGCTTAATTAAGACCCAATAAGTGAAGTGATTTGTTATCTGGTGCAATATATTACTGCAGCCCATCGATCCCAGAAACACACACGTGTCCAGGAGCCACTGCTGTGGCTGGATCCCTCCCTGCTGAATACCCACTGCTGCATTCCCACTGGCACACCAGCCCCAGTGCCTGCTGCCGGGTGCAGGCAGGGCCAGGGACCAGCTCTAATATCCCCACTGATGGGTATATGCACAAAAACATCAGGATTTGCTTTTCCCAAGGGAAGAGCCCACTGAACCTGAACCCTGATGGTGCTCAGCTCTCCCCAAAGCCTGGTGCCAGCCCATCCCCGTCTGCAGCGGAGTTTCCATAGACCAGCACGAGCTCAGCTGGTGAATGGGAAGCCCCAAGGCCATGCCATGTCCCCATTCCAAGAAGGGCTGGTGTCCAATGGCCCTGCACACCAAAGCCCGTGACCTCCTGCTCCAGACCAGCACCACACTCTGTAGCTGCCAAAAAGCTCCCTCCCGAGCTAAAGTCAAACCATTTCTGTTTCAAAGCGTGAAGGGGCGAAGGGGAGAGGGAGGGGAACCCGACTCATTTAACATTCGAAATGTTAAACCACTCAAGAAGTTCTTTGATCTTTTGAGGTTTTGCTGCAAAGGGAACACCCTTTCCCCATTGGTTTACTGAGTCACGCTTATTACTTCAATGCAGAAATATCCTTTATGTCAAGTGTATAAATATCCAGCTCTAAGCTTCAGAAGCCTTTTTCCTTTCTTCTTCTTTTCTGTCTTTTTTTCCCTTCTCCTCTGGAGGAGCATGTTTCACACTCTCCCTCGCAGTGGTTTCCCAGCAGGAAAGCTGGGTGCTGTTCATGGGGCCTTTTGCAGGGGCACCCTTGCCAAGGGCCACCCCCACTGCACCCTTCCCAAGTCCCTTGCAGTCCACCAGCCTGGGAAACCAGACAGAAGGCAGGAGGGAAGGGGATGCTGGAAGAGCCTACCTGGCTCCGCAGCCATGTTCCACTGGGAGGACCCCAGGATGCTCCTACTGCCCAGATGTGCGTCTCCACTGGGATGCGCAGCCTGCCCCGAAAGTGAGGGCAGAGGGGTGGTTGCATGAATGGGATCCTCAGCTTCCCAGGTCCTGTGCCCACACTGCCAGCAGCCTGTGGCTGTGGCTGGCTTCAGGGTGGCTCTGGCAGCACCGCGCTGGCACCCAATGGCACCCCTGCACCCCGCGCTGGGGTCCAGAGCCGGGCTGCGGCTGCTCCCACTGCCCACCCGCAACTTGGCCTAGAGCTACGTCTGCGGGTGCGCCTGTGTGAGCAGCGCTGGGGCCGGCAAGCCCCAGCTTGAGGAACCACACCGGGAGCCCGGCACTGCCGCACACGGGGGGAGCCGGATCCCCCACAGTCCTGGCTCAGCCGTGGGGAGCGGGCTCCAGCACCCACTGCCTTGTTTTGGCTCCTAAGCAAGACACCAGACCCCAGCAGGCGCGGGTCGGGGTACACCAGTGCCATGGGTAGCAGCAGCTAATGCAGAGCATGCTACAAACCACGCCACAGCCCTGACACCCCTTCATCTTCAAGAAAAAACCCCATATTCAGCAAACCATGAACCTCGCTGGGGTCTGAGCACCCTCAGCCAGGCAAAGCAGAGGCATTCCAACAGCCTCCCCAAAACAGGACAGCTTTATCGCTCTGGGCAGCTTTGGCCAAGAAGTCCCAAAGCTTTTAGGACACCCATCCCCTTCCCAGTTCCTGCTGTGATCCAAAGCTGGACACCTACTCTCATCAGCCTAGGAGCTCTCAGCATCCTCAGCCACCACCTCTGAGGACCTGAGCAGACCCTGACCAGCTCTTGGTCCTGCCTCCACAGGTCAAGAATTGCTTCAGGAATGATGACCTGGTGAGCCAGAGCAACAGCAGGAGACCTCATCTGGCAGAGGGATAAGGGCTTGCGCTGTGTCAGAGCTTGCTCAGGGCCGTGTGTCCGCGCTGTGTGCCCCCTGCTCTGCAGCATATACTAGAGCAGCAGACACACATCAGTCCCTGGTGCTACTTGGGGTCTGGGCTGCTTCTGCTGCAGTGTAATTTTCAGCAGCCCTGCCCTGGTATCCACTGCTATGGGTGGACCCTGGTCCATCCCTGACCCTGCTACACACCCCTCCCACCGTGCTGAGCTCTGGCCTCCCTCAGCTCCATGGTGCGGGCAGGCTCCTGTTTTCCTTTCTCTTCCCTTTTACCCCCCTTAAAGCAAGTCACAGCCCCAGTGACAACTAGCAGCAGGCTCTCAGCAGAGCAAAGAAACCTGACATTGACCTAAGCCGCCTGCCCCTGCTCTCTCCAGGGATTATTAAGTCATTAGAGTCTGTTAGCGAATTTTCCCAAGTAACTCCTGCTTCTTCCCAGGGGCACCTTGATGGTTAATGATCCCAAGCCACCGCCTGGGCTGAAACTCACCCACTCCAGCCCAGCAACCCACTCCGGTGTGCGACAGCACTGCGGGGGGGGGGGGTCAGGAGTGACCTTTGAGGAAATCCCCCCATGAGGTTGCTCATCTGCAACGGCAGAGATGGACCAGGGCGAGGGGAGGGTCTGCAGAGGAAAGGGGGAGGTGATGCCCGTCGCCCTCGGTCGCACACACCCGCGTTTCTCCTCTGCTGAGCTGGCAGCCCAGGGCAGCATTCCCAGCAGCCGGAGCATTGCCCAACTGGGGCAGAATAAAACATACCCATAAAAAACCAGTCGGGCCGGCCAGTTGAGCTGAGAGGAGATGGGTTTCACCCACCCGCAGATGCCTTACCCTCCCGGTCTCAGGTTGAACAGCGCCTGCATCAACAGTCCCATGGCTGAGCTGGGGAGGAAGGGCAGCCCCGGCCCTTTCCCGTCCCCAGCACCCTGCACACAAGCAGCATTGGTCCAGAACTCACCCGCAGCTTTTGTCAGGGTCCTCCTCGCAGTTTGTGTTTGCTGTAGAAGCAAAGAACAGCTCCGACCCAAGGCATGATAAGGGGAAAACTCCACACAGATTCCTCCTGCTTTAACCCGTGACTTTTAAAAGTAATCTTGTGCAGTTAAAGGATTTGGGATCCATTCTGTAATAAGGAAACCTTCATTATTTCTAGGGACATCAGTAAAACCAGCAATAAACTGATGCTACCAAACAGCAGGTATCAGGTAGCTCTATACATAACACACTTTCAGACATAGTACAACACTTTGGTCCCCTCAAAAGCCCTTTCATGGCCAGGGGAGGCTGTGCTTTTCCCCCTGAGACATCTGGGCCTCCCTTTCCTTATGAACACCTCCCCTGATGAAATGCCTTGCAGGGCTGGACCCCCGGTGGGGAGTCTGTGGCCATGGGGGTGGATGGGGACACCTTCAGCCTAGGATGGGCTGCAAGATAGGGCAAATGAGCCTGATACAGCTCTGATCTTCCCACCCCAGCCTGCAGCTACCCAGACCCATGGCAGGGAGCTGGGTTTGCTGGTGGGACACAGCCTGCCCTAGATGGGTGCACCCCACAGCTCCCAGGATACTCAGTGGAGCTCAGGACTGAGACCAGTGGTCCCGGTGTGGCCAACCCCACTGTCCCCAGCTGGAGCCTGGGAACCAGTGAGTCCCAAAGGCAGCTACTCACCAAAGTTGCCCATGGAAGGAGATTTGTCACATGAGCCAGTTTACTTCAGAGATAAATCTCCCTTTAAGGCAGGTAAATCTCAGGCAGAATCTGTAAGATACCCTAATGTGGCATTAAGCTGAAGTTAAGGTTATATTCCTCCAGGGATGGCAGATGGGATTTGCTTTCCTTGAAGACAGGACACGTATTTCAACTTTAATGGGTTGATGGAGCCCCTTTTATCTTGTAAATATGAATGAGGAAAGGGGAGCTGTTAAATAAATGGAGGGGTTTTACCTGAACCTTTTTCCCTGTCATTGGCTTGGTCTGTGTTAAAGACCTTTGTTTTCTCAGTGGAAAACTCCCTCAATCATTCAGAAAGCGAACTAAATGCCTTTTGAGAACATAACCTTTATTTTCCAGATAAATGGTTCACTCAGAGCAATTTGCATGTGGGAAGCTAGTACATAGCACAGGAAAAAATGTGTATTTAAAACCAATCGCAATGTAGGTCATGATACAAACATCTACTGCTGAGATGACTTCTCTGGGCTTGGGAAGTTAGGAAGCTCAAGGCAATTTAAAAGGATGGTGAGGTTTCGTGCAGCAGCTCTTCTTGGAGCTGAGTGGGTCGGTGATGAGTGAACAAACCCACACCGGCCCAGATAACAGGGGCTGGGCTCTGTGAAGATACAGTCAACCAGATGATAAACACTGCAGGTGGCTCCCAGCACCCAAAGCCATGCTGCAGCCTCCCCCACCCCCAGAGCCCATCCCCTCTCTCTTTCTTGCTCCCATCTCATTCCAGTGTTGCTACCACGAGAAGCATCCCAGGTGCTGCCACGCAGACCCAACCACACAGACCCCAACGGCACTCAGCCACCTCTGCCCAGGTGAAGGACCCTGCACAAGAGGAATTCCCACAATGAAACCAACCAAAGGGGCTGCTGCACCCACCTGAGCTGGGAGGCACAAGCCACTGGGTCCCAGTGACTCCCTTGCCCCTGCAATGGGTACCCCTAAACCTCTCCAAACCAGCACACTCCAAGACTGCTCGAAGCAGCTCCTCAGCCCTCACCCACTATTTGCCTGTTGAGAACGGAACCACTCTTCCCAGTTATCCCATAGAGCGCACAAACAGCCCCCACGCGTGCAGGGCCTGCAGAGCACGGGCTGGGAGCCTCAGCCAGCCCCTGTGAAGGGAGGAAGGGCCCCGCAGGGCATCACCCCCCGCAGCCTCTCCCGCAGCCCTCGCGTGGAGGAGGCAGAGCTGCAGCCTGGGAACGGCGCTGGGAGCACCGGGGGCAGCTGCAGGCGAGGCCGGTGCCAGCTCCAGCTGCTCGGTAACGACGGGAACGTGTTGCCTCATGCGCGCACCTCCGGAGGCGCCGCGGGAGCCCCGTAAGCATTTAACACTTGGCACGGGGGGAAGCTCCCACTTCGCATCCAACCGCGCCGGAGCGGGGAGAAGGCGGCACGGGCAGGGCGCCGGGAGAGGGCACGGCCAGGGCAGGAGGCGGCGCGGAGCCGCTGCCATCGCGCTGGAGCCGGGAGCCTCGCGCTGCTCTGGGTTTAATCTCCCCGCTGGCAGGGGGTGTGTGTTGCGCCTTTCTCCAGCTCGCTTTGCTTGCTTGCTCTGTGCGAGCTGCCCGCTGACCAGCGCGGGTGGCGCTGGAGCAGAGGTACCTTGCAAACACGCTTCCAGGTCCAGTGTGCTGCTCTCAGGACATCTCCATCCCCAGAGCTGCCTTCCTGCGTTGAGGCCGTGGGAAAAGAGGCCAGACGTGTCCCTGCTGGTGCAAAAGTCACCTTTGGCAAAGAGGTTTCCCTCCACCGTGCTCAGCTCTGTGAGGGGATGAGAGTGACCAGACCCCCCTTGGCCTCCTGGGCTCATCCCAGCCGCGCACACAGCAGGGAAGTTGGGATGAGGGATCAGTTTTCAGCCCATCCTGTACTGCCCACAACTTACCCAGGGCCAAGGACAACAGAACAACGTAGCAGCACTGCCTCCTCCTTGCTCTGCCAGGTTACACTGGTGTTTTCCGTAGGTTCCAGTGCCGATAAATCTTTTGTCTGAATCAAAATCGGTGATTATGAGTCAGCGTCAGCACAGAGGCAGTGAGTCAGGCCCAAATCATTTTTGCCTTGTACCCTCAGGGTCTAGGATGTATCCTCACCCAAGCCTCGTGTGTGTGGTCCTCGCTCTGGGTTTTCACAAGCTTCATTCGCAATCCACCCGTGGGTTCTGCAGCAACCCACAGTCAAAGCTGCCACCTCCCCTTCAATTCCCCAGGGTGGGAAAGCACCCTCAGCACGTGGGAAACACACAGATGGACCAGTTCACTCTGCGCTGGGGATGCAGCAGCTGAAGATGCTGAGGAGGGGTTTCTCCATCACCCACAGCACCCAGCTCACCACAGGCAGGTTGGCTGAGCACAAAGCTGTCCCCAGAGGTGGCTGCTCTGCAGTACCAAGGGCTGGGCATCTTCTCCCTTCAGCTGGGCCTGAAGCCCCCAACACAAGGGCCTGGCTTCAGACCCCACTGCTGGCATCTCCTGAGCAGAGCTACTCCAAGGAGCCCTGGGCCTGCATTCACTTGCCTTTCAGCTCCAGTGGGATGCGGGTTATTAGAGGGGATGTTTTACTGGCAGGTGGGGCTGGTTGTAGCTGGAGGTTTGTCTACCCACTGCCTTTGATCCCCATCTGGATCCTTACCCCATTGCCTCTCCTCACACCCCCGTGGAATTTAACTCCATCTTTCAATCCCATGTAGCATTTCATCCTCCCATGCACTGGGCTTGAGTAGGGAAAATATTCAAGTGCTTTGAGGTGATGTGGGCTCTAGGTTAATTCATTCACCACCAGCAGCCCCAGCGAGCCCATCCCAGTACAGACCCACTGCTGAGTCAAGTTTTAAAGACACATGGACATACCAGTGCGTGAGCAGCAGGGGCAGGAGGGCTGCTTGTGCAGCTTCTGCATTCCTGCAAAGGCCACACTGCCCAGTGAGACACTCACCACAGCTCTTCTACTCCTGGCTTCCTCTGGCCATGGAAGACATCAGAATATAACCCCTTCAGGGGCTTTATCCTAGTGAGGATGGAACCGGCTTGTGGCTTCAAGACCTATTAGCAGGGAAAGCAGGATCAAAGACATGCAAACATCCAGACTGATCACCGAAACTTCATTGAACTTGAGTAACAACACCCTGACAAGTGCCACGAGCCAGGGCTGCGCATGCACAGGACAACGTCTCCATGCTCATCCTTTGAGCCACATCAGAGATCAAATTCCCACTGGCGTGACCTAGGCAGGAGCTGCCAGGCTCCAGTCCTCACTGGGATTATCCCACTGAGCGGGTGTTTGCTTTCTCTGCCTCACAGCACGCAAAAGCCCAACACAACAGACTCTGCTTACTGCTCATCCTGTAACCCACCCCTGCGGGCAGCGAGCGGCTGAAAGCTCAGACAGGCTGCGGGGTTACAGCCAGATGGGGTTTTGAGTGGCTGCACTGGGCACTCTGAAACCTCAGGTTTGTTAGTGCAGGTGCCCACTGAACCATAGCGGCTGCTGTAATTACCTCCATCACTGCAGCATCCCGACTGCTGCGCTGAGCAGGCACAGCGCCGTGGGGAGGCGAGGAAATGGGTTGAGGTCATTCCCCACGATGACAGGTCTGCGTCTCTGCTGCATGGCTGGGGAGAGATAACAAACATCAGGGGTCACCACCCATAGGAGATGAAAAGGCTCTGGAGGTGAGGAATAATTGCGTGTGAAGGGCAAGCTCTTCCCCCCAATGACAACCCCTTCAGCAGTGCTCTCCAGTGCTGAGGATGCTCCAGAGGGACCAAGCTCTGCCTCTGCAGGGTGAGCACTGGGCAGGAGGCTCCTTCCCCACAGTCCAGATCAACCCTTTCCAGTTCAGACCAGTGCAAGGAGCAGAGAGGAAAGGTGCACTCCTCCCTTTGCATCTCCATAGGTTGATCCCAATGCTCACCCCATCAGTGACCTGGGATCAGACTCAGCATACTTGGGAAGCGATGCTGGGCTGTGCTCAGGAGTGAGCAGCTGGAGCTGCACACAGCAAAGAGCCCACAGCAGAGGTGGAAAAGCCACCACAGAAAAGAGAAGAGCCTACCCCAGGCCACCAGGCTGACGGCAGGCAGGAAAGTGAAGCACAGCATCCAGGAGAGGGGCACGAGCAGGGGGACCGCAGTGCCTCAGAGCAGAGCGTGGCCCTCCCCAACAAGAGCAGGGACATCTCCTCCCCAGGCACGGCCTGACAATGGCAGCCAGCACCTCCGCGAGGAAACACTCACTGGGAGCTTTTCACACCTGGTTTTGTCTCTTGGTTTCACGGCCCTGAATCGCTGTGACCTCGGAGGAGAGCAGTAGCATTATTTCCCAAATATCAGCAAATGGTGTGAGAGGAAGAGCTATGTTAAGGGGGAGGCAGCTCAGACCATTACCATCCTTCTTAGTACCACTTAGCTGAACCGTTAAAAAGATCCAGGGCTCCCAAAGACAATTAAGCTCAAGGGAAGCCATAAATCTCAATAAACATCAAGCCAAGTTTTCTTCACTGCTTGAAACAACAGATATAATTTCATTGGTTACTGAGATCATGCTCCCAAAGGGATTGCAGATAAAAAGCCACTTATTCAAAACACCAAACCCAGCCTTCTCCCGTCTCTCAGGCTACCCAGGGGTCAGGTTTCCCCACACAGGAACATGTGCCAGTGCTCTGCAGAGCTGGGGTTTGACCAGAGCAAACCTCAGCAGAGGGATGGTGTCTGCAGCACCGTGACCAGCACCAGCACCAGGCACCTGCCTGCAGGGGTGGGAGGGATGGAGGTAGGATCCAGCTCTGGAGACAGTCCCATCCTCAGCTGCTGCTCTGGGCAATGTGGGGCCTGGAGCAAGCTGCTCCAGTGGGAGGTGTCCCTGCTCATGGCAGGGGTTGGAACTGGATGAGCTTTGAGGTCCCTTCCACCCCAAACCATTCCAGGATTCTATCTCAAAGCTGGGTGTCCCCCTTGCCTCAGTATCTCCAATGTTCCCAAGGAGCCAAAATAGGCAACACAGAACTGCAGCTCTCCTTGCTGTCCCAGGAGCAACCTGGCAGCTCAGCCTGTGCTGTCTACCCAGCCCACAACCAGCCTACCCTGTCCACATGCTTCTGCTGTGAAGATCAGAGCATTCCCGAGTGCCAGCTCCATGCCAAGGAAGCTCACACCCGCCCAAGCCTACGTGCCAGCCTTGCAGGGATTCTTCCTGGCAGGGTTTGCATTTGCAGTGCTGGGGCTCCAGTTCTGACAGCTCTCAGCAAGGTCGCTCCGTTCGCCAAGTGCTGCTTCTCCGCACTTTGATTTAAGTTCTTGCATGCTTCTTGTATTGATTTCTCTCAGATGTATTTTATGGGGAATAAGCACTCAAACCAGAAGGCCAAGACCTTCCGCATTGTGCACAGCATAGTAATGGATGACTTCCTTCTCACTCCCTCCTTCACTCTCCCTCCCCTTCTCCCCACTTCTCTCACCTTTTATTTAATCCACTTGCAAATGCACCGGGGTGAAGGATGGCAAATGCACAGACACGTGAGATTCCTCCGCTCTGGCACTTCTCTTGGTGAGAGGAGCTGAGCTGAGCAAGGGGTGCCTTCGGGAGGGCTCCGAGCAGAAAGACTTCCCCCAGCTATTGCAGGAGCTTCAGCTCCACAAACATAGAGCTGGGGGGCAGCAGCCACGCACTGGCACCAAGCACCCACTGCTTGGGCACCCTGCACCCCAAGAGCCCCCTTCTCCCCCAAGCCACACTCTGGGCTCTCCTCCCTGCTCAGCATCTGAATCCCTGAGGATGCACCCACCCTCTCTCTCTGGGGTCTCTCTGAGAGCTGGGCAGCGCTTTGGGAGCCTCAGGAAGCATGAAGCAGCACATTCAGTTTTCACTCATGATAATCACACCTTGTCATTAGTGAGAGCCTAAAAGCTGAAGATAGAAGAAGCAACTCAAACATCTCTTCCCACGCTGTGCCCATCTTTACTGTCCAGAAAAGCCAATAAGGTGGGAGGGATTTTGTCCTCAGACTTTTCCTCTGTCCATGCAGCCTGTCTGTGGTCAAACACATCCAAACATCCCGGGAAGGTTCTTCCGCTGCTGCAAACCTGACCTCAGAACTGGAGCCACACGGGGTCCCGAGGGACTGACAAGGCTCCCAGCCCAGCAGTTCAACCACATCCCAGACGAGTGCTCCGGGGTTGCCACATCTGGAGCTGACCTTGGCCCTGCACCACTGACACCCCAGTTAAACCCCAGGCACAGGGAGACCTCAGAGACCCATCAGAAACAGCAGCTCAGTTCAGACTCCAGGGATGTTTGACCTGGACTGGTAAACAAGAGACCTGTGATCCCCAAATCCAGCACCAGGTTTCCTGAAATCCTGAATCCGGACTGCTGAAATAATGACACTGTCATGAAAATGAGGAACCCAAAACCCCCGTGCAATGTTTCTTCATGTGGCAATGCAAGCCTGGCTAAGGAGCTGAATTTGGGAGGCAGCCTCCTCTGTACACAGGAGGGACAAACATCATTGCTGTTCTCCACAGTGAACTGCAAAGCCTGTTTCAAAGCAAAAACTGAGCTTCCATTCCATCATGTGCTGCAAGAGAGAGAGCTTTCGGAAGACCGAACACTTTGAACCTCTGGATAAGACCATTAGAATTGCTTTATTTCCTTTATGTCCGTATGTTTCAGTTCAGCTCTGTTGCTTCTGTCCCAGACAAGATATTTGGCTCTTCTAAATAAGTCTTATAACCCATTTGGATTAAAGACTTTCTGATGCAGCCTCTGAATATAATCCCTCTGATTTGCACCTCAAAGATCTTGAGTTAAAACCAAGTAAGTGCCATACAGGGTGCTTGGGATTGCTGGGGTATGTGAACAGCTCACGAGGTCCCATATGGGTAATGGTGCTTTTGTTTTGAATCTCTCATGAACTGCCGTGTTCCGATGGCTGTGGCCGCACCAGAAGCACTGCGGGGTGTCTGGAGCAGACAGGGTGCAAACATTAGGGACCAAGGTTGTTATGGCCAAGGCTCGAAGCCTCGCACCCAAGGAACAGAGAACACTGCAGGGAATGTGTGAGACACGTGGGAAGCCTGGGGCAGCCGATGCCACCGCGGCGAGAGCAGAGGATGAACACAGCTCCAGCCTGTGCGGGGTTATCCTGCTCATCAGCTCTTCATCTCCACACCACGGCAGCTCCAAGGCTTTGCTTGGACAGCAGCGCCGTGTGCTCCAAGTGATGGCTGGAGCACATCCATTGTCCTGGGGCAGCTCTGAGCGGCCTCTGTGCCGCTTCCCCATGCCTGTCACTGGGAGCGTTATCTCGCTTGCTGCAGGATGCCGGGTCACGGGATGCTGGTGCTAATCCTGGCAGTGACGCAGCTGCCTTCCTTCCCAGGCAGACGCTTTTACCCTTTCCAGGTCCCCAGGTACCTGCCCATGAAATGTGCCCTGCGGCACAGGTGAAGATTCCCAGGATAAGAGGTTGTTTGAGGGTTCCTGGTGTTACAGCAGCCCAGGGGCTCGCAACTGCAGTACATGCTCCAGCTGTCCCAGTTCCTCCCACCAGCACCAGTAAGAAGGTGGAGGCGCCTGTGCTGGTAAACTATGGGAACAGCTGCTTCCCATTTCCTCACCTTCAGAGCAGTAAAAACCTGGAAAGAAGCCTCCATAACCATTCAAAAGAAACTAAGGAAAGCCTTGCTCCACCACCAGTGCTGCCCATTGTATTGCTGGTGTCCTGCTGGCATGGGATTCAGGAGAGGTTTCCCAAGCCAGCAAAGCCCATCACAGCCTCCTGCTGTAACAGACTCCTGGGAGGAATGGGCACAGACACATTGGCAAACCCTGAGCATCCTCCTGAAGGCCCCAGGGATATTACCTTCTTTGTACAATGGGAAACTGAGTCGCAGAGCAGGTGGGTGGCTTGGATATGAGCCTGCAGGGTTACATCAGAGGATTTGGTGCACAGCGGGGTGCAGGCAGGAATCCTGGGTGCCAGGGCAAAGCAGACACCCGCACTGCTAAGGATGACTGTGATTACAGGGGAAGAATAAAGGCAGAGCAGAGCTGCCCCAGCTTGAGCACTCACCCATACCTACCTCCTCTCTGAGCAAGGAGCCGCAGCTCAGCCTCAAAGAGCCAGGGGCAAGGACAAGCCAGACCCAGCAGAGCCCATTGCTCTCTTCCTCACAGCTCCCAACCAAGCAGCTCCAGAGCCATTACAGAGCCATTAAAAGCCCAATTCATTTCCACAGCTGAAACCAAGTGCCCATAATACAGTTTCTCTTGCTGCTGTGGTTCAGTGCGGCACCTGAGAGCTGCGAGGTTAATGACAGAGGCCTGTCAGCAGCCTTAATTATATTCCCATTTTTCCAGCCCCTGATTAGCTTTAGAGCTCATCTGGTGTCAGAAATTTGGTGCCTCGGCTTTGACAAAAGTGTTTCATTATTACTTAATAACCGGGCAGGGAGGGAGGGAGGGCATGACTGTGAGCTCCAGCTTGGAAAAGCTTTGGGGTTTAAGCTCTTTTCCACTTAACCTCACAAAAGCTCCAGCCCCTTGGCCAGTTTGGGCTGACCCATCCCCAGGAGCCCTGCTCTGCACAGGGTGCCCCCTCCTGGCACCACAAACCTGACCCTGGCTCCCCACAAACGTGCTCTCTTCAGGGGGAACCTGCTGCTGATGGCCTGTTAATAACAAACCCTCATTGCTGCTGCATCCTCTGGCAGCACTGGTGTTTGTATGGGAAATACAGGAGATCTGAAAAGAACAGCAATAAAAGCACAAATTTTGAATCAAAAGCTTCAAATGGCTCAAAATCTAATGCAGGGCTTAGGTTCTTGTGGAGATCCAATTTCCTCCAGCCTCCATGAAGTTAATTAGCTTGGATATTAATAGAGATAGTGAGAAGAAGCCTGGTACCTCTTAGTTCCTCTGGCAGCCCAGTGAACCCCGGGCTCCATCACAAACCCCTGACCCACGAGCAGCAGCTCCGTGTTGTGGCTCAGACCATCCACGGCAGGTTGGTCCCAAGCCCTGGCCACTTCTCCCAGCTCTCAGCCTTCATCTTTTTCCCTTCTGCAGGGAATTCATGGAGTGAAATTTGGGCAGGCAATGACAAGATGAGACACTTGTGCTGGGAACGGGAGGAGCCAGTGCTGCCTCGATGGCTGCATCTGACTTCTAAAAGCAACGTGAGTTGGATGTTCCCTTCCACCTGGGCTCTCAATCCCCAAAATCCCTCCTGCATCAGCAGCATCTTCCCTGCTGCCTGGAGCTGGGGCAGGGCCTGCCCCAAGGAGCAGTCACGTGCGGTCGGGTTTATGGTGCATTTGTTGCTCGAGTGGCACTCTAGGCTTGGCCATTTCCATGGCAGTTGACTGACATGAAGGACACTCTCAATGACTTTATCCTTGACCTGTGATCAGTCGGAAACCACGGAAGTTTCCAGCAACTTCAACCACTTAATGTTTAACTTCTGTGGTAGCTTCTGGAGGCTGATACGATATAATTTTGGCTTTGCAAAGACAACTTGGCTCTAAGAAGCTGACTGCAAATCATTAGCAGGACTGTTCTCACCCCGGCTCCTTGCTTTTTAATTGCCAAGCAGAGCGGCATGGAACATTCATAGCAAGAAGCTGTAGCCACATGAAATTTGCCTCATTTGAGGTTTCGTTCCAGCAGAGCAGCAGGTGATGGAAACCAGGTTGATATTAATAGAGACACTTCCAGAGCCTCCAGTGGTGTCAGGGCTGGAGTGTGGCTCAAAAGTCCTCCAGCATCCAGAGATGGACAAGGAACAACAATCACTTCCAATGAATGGCCTCAGCTGAGCAGAGAGCACCCGAGCAGGCAGATGGGTTATTTTTGGCACAGTCTCCATTCCCTATCTCGTGCTGTGCTGTATCTGCCATGTTTGGCTCCTGTCCCCGTGGGCCGAGCACACTGAAAGAGGCTCCATTAAAGGGGACCATGAGGAATGCTGCTGACTTCTCCATGTCCAGCTTTGAAATGATTTCTGTGTCCAGGAATACCTGAAACCACTGAAAATAATCCCCTTGCTTTACCTTGCCTGCCCCCTGAGGAGAGCGGTGTTTGCTTTGGGGGGAAAGCAGCAGGAAGAGAAATGCCCCTCCTCAGCCCCGTGAGGGAAGCTGATGAGGTGTCTCCTGATGTCCTGCTCCGAGCCGGCTGGACCCACCATGGGTGCCTCCGAGTGGGACAGGACTTTAGTCCGGGCGCCTCCCAGCACAGCGCCGTCCCATCCCCGTCCCCTTCCCAGGGCTGGGCAGCTAAGGGCAAACACCAAGGCTGGCAGCAGCGCTCTTTGCATCAAACCCACCCAGCTAATAACAGTATTAATTACAGCTCACGGCCCCTTCTTCCACTGTAAATCTCTATTAGCAATAAACTGGAAGGGCCATAAAAGAGAGTTTACAGTGAACCCACAAGGCGCTGCGTGTCTGAATCCTTGCCTTTGTTGCAGCTGCAGTAAAGCTGTCTTTTATTACAGCATATACCCTGCCCTCGAGATAATGTACAAGGCCCAGGACTGCTTGAAGAAGTGATGCAAAGCTCTTTGTTGCACTTTGATTTGCTGCAAAGCTGTGGGGAAGTGGAAGGATCCTGCTCACAGGCTCCCTCGGTCCCAGCCGGACGCTGAATCATTGTGGTGTGTGGCACAGGAGCGGCCTCTGTAAGTTCACATCATGAACGCTACCTGCCCTGCAGGTGGAAACTCCAGTAAGCATTAGAAACAGAAAGAAGTTTGAGGTTGATTAAGGAGCACAAGGAAATCTCCCATGTGAGCAAGCAGCTCTTGAGTGGCAGAATGCGGTGGTGCTGTGGGGGCTGGGGGTTAATATTTAAGCTTCTGGGTTTGTTTATAATGGCCAGGAGTGGATAACACCGAGTATTCCAGAAGCAGGCACAGGTCCATCTGGGGGCACGAGGCCCAGGCCTGAAGAGCTCTGCTGGCTTCAAAGTCCTGGATGGGCTGCTGCAAAGGAGGGAGAAAAGTAGCAGCAGAGGTTGGGGTGCGCAGCGAGTGGGACTCCGGCCAGCCCAGCACCAGTGGCACTGCCCCACTCCCTGCCTGCCCCTCGCTTTGCTAAAGGGCAAGATCCCACTGCTCCGCACCCCCAGGGAGCCCCATGCGACCCTCACCTTGCCCCTGGCCTCAGTGTGGATACAGTGAACCCCTGAATATGGGACTCAAAGCCTCCAGGCTTGCAAGTCCCTTTGGGAGGCAACAGGGCGCTCATTAACCCAAGGGCAGCCAAAGGCTGCTGTAGACACCAGTGTGAAATCATTGGGTTTATTTAGCTCAGTGTTAGATGTGATTCAACCCATTCCTTTATATCTCTTGCAGTGTTACAAGTCTATCACCTGCGGAGCCATTTCTCCGTCACCAGTCCCCTTGCTGGAGCTGCAGTGTTTTGCTGGAGGGCTTCATCACTTTCAGACAGCCACCTGCCAATTATCTGTGCCCTCCATAAATGAACTGAATGCCTGGTGACTGGTTTTGTGTCTATAAAAAGTAGCTCTCCCTCTGTGTTTGCAGCAAAGCTGGTGGCACCATGTTAGGAGCAGGCAAACAGATTTCTCCAGGGAGTTTCATACTTGGCTCCGACACTGTGGTTTGGGCTTTCTTTCAAGTCAAAATTCAGCTACACACCCGTGCCAGTGCCCTGCTGCCCACCATGTAATCACCCATCCCAGTGCCATGCTGCCCACTGTGCATTCCCCCATCCCAGTGCCATGGTACCTGGGCTGAAGCCAACCCCAGCTCCTTCAGGACCCCGCTCATCCCAGCCCAGGACACCCTCTCCTGTGCTCTTCTCTCCCCAGTCAGAGCTTTTCCCAGCTGGGTTTTCAGGCCAGGCATGCTCTCAAAGTCAAGGGGAGAACATAACGAGCTGGAAGCATGGAGCACTGGGCCCGGCTTTTTAAAGATGAATATTCCGCAGAGGAATTACTCATTGTTTTTTGTGGCTGTTTTGCAGAGACAGAAAAGAAACTGATGTAAGAGGCACTATCAGCCAAGCCATCTGACTAATGCACCTCACTCCTGCTCTGTGACATCCATCCTGCTCGCCCCGTTCCCAGCCAGCCCCGGGCTGGGCTCTGCTCTCCGGGCAGCAGGAAACCCATCGGGATCAGCCTCTGCTGCTGCCCCGAACCCACCCGGCTCCCCATGGAAATGGGGCTTCAAGGGACTGGGGGGGCCCCACTTGGCTGCCTCCAGGCTTGGAGGGACCTTTGGTGCCTCTTGGGCCCTTTGCCCACCAGTCCTTCCCCCCGTGTTGCTGCTACTTCCCTCTGCAGCTCCTGCTACCGAGTGCCCCATAGCCAGCAAGGCCACAAGAAGCATTACTCATCCTCATCCAGTGCTCACCAGCTCCAGCTTATCTCAGCCCTGCATGACGCATGTTTACCACCAGTGGGAGGGTTTTTTTTATATATATATGTATTTTTTACTGCAGTGAGTGTCCCTGTTTCTGGGGACAGAGGAATTACTACCTACTGCTTTCATGGTGTAATAAAGAGCATGTGTTGTACCCTGCAAGAATTTAGCTTCTGATCTGATGAGCAAGGACATTTTTCCCAATCTCTGTCCCTAATTGCATAGAGGGTGCTTATATTCATCCATAACCAGAGGGCAAAGGGACCTCTTGGTGAAAAGTGAGACTAAGGCACACAGTGCTGGCATATGGACACATGAGCTACAGAAACACTGAAGCTTTCTACACCTACCCAGCAATCCTGCACTAATCTGCTTAGGCACAGTCACAAATATAACCCCAGGACAATAAATAAACCAATGGGAGTTAAATAAGTTCAGCTCCTTAACCTTTGGACAGATCAATCTCCACCTCCCTTCCTCCCTTATCTCCCGCCTCCCTTCCCTCCCGCCATCCCCCATGGCTTGCTCCCGTCTTCTCCTCTGGCACGGTTTGCCAGCCGGCAGTAGGACAGGGGCAGTGATGGGAGCATGGGAAGGACCCAGACCTGTGCCAAAACCCAGGTCACCAACCACGTCCTTTGTAAACCTGGGTCTGTGTGTGCTTCACTGCCTGCTCTGCATCCCAAACCTCACCAGGTCCCATCTCGTCAGCAGGACAGACACCCCAATGGGTGCTGTGCTCCAAAGTCCCAGGATAAAACACGATGGCCATGGCTCTGCCTATCTCTGCCTCGATTTCCCACTCTGCTCCCTGGGACTGAAATAGCCCTGGTGGCTGGGAGCTGAGACGTGGAAGATGCCTGATCCCCTGTGTGTGACACAAGGCTCACTGTGTCTCCCTGTCCCTCCTCGTGACTTGTTTGCTGCCATGAAACACACTCATCAGGAGCGTGTGATGTGTCCAGGAACATCTCAGCAAGATGCTGCCCGGCAGATGCTGTGCTGGAAGGGGACGGTCCAATGAAACTGCACCTTGTGCATCCTCCTGGCGTATGCACCTATCCAAGTGGGAACAAGTCTTCCTTCCCATCTGGATTCTCAGTTCCCTCAAGAGTGATGCTTCTCCAGCCTTGATGCTGGTGCAGGCCATGGTCTTTTTAGGTCTTTTTCCAGGTGGCCACTGTCTCCCTTTGCCAAGGCCAGGGCAGGCTGTTTGCTGTGAGCTGGGTAAAGGAGCTGCTTTCCAGACCCCCACCCTTAGAAGATGAGTTGGAGGAAATTAGCACTGATGCACAACTGAAAAACTGGAATGGTTTGAGCGAGTTCAAAGCTGGGGACATCTGCACAACACATGCCAGCACTGAAACCCCAGCAAACCTCTCCAGGCTGGCTCTGATGTAAGGAGCTGCTCAGCCCAGCTGGGAAAGCTCCCAGGGCTTCTGCTTCTGAGGTGGCTGGAGGGACTGGGTGGAAAGGAGAGTTAAGGCACAAGGGAGAGGAAAAGAATAACTTTGGGGGAACTGTTGAGCCATCCAAGCTGTCTTCATTTTGGATGTGGTTATCACTTCAGTTGCCAGAATGTGGTGCCATTGAAAAGTGCATTTTCTGATTGAAACGCAGATCTTCAGAATTGTTAGGACAGATTTGATGAAAACCTTTATAAAACGGGAAGGGAACTATGAATTAAAGTGGCAGAGAAGGATGGAGGCGAGGGCCAATCTTATTTCCAGAGAAAAGGCCATTTTTTTCAATGAAAAGACAAGAACCTTCCCAGGTGAAAAATGTCGATCCCCTTCAGCAGGGATCAATAACGCGGCACAATCAGGCTGCTTGAGCCGGCTGCCGCTGATCTATTGCTGTTTGCAAAGGGCTTTCATTCTGTCTGTCTTTACAACTCAGCTAACAGTGAAAAACTCCACAGTGTTAAAAAGAAAAGTGAGTAAACACCAGGAATCAAAGGTCCAGGAGCAAGAGATCCTGCCTGCGGGAGGATGAGGAGCCAGCCGGCGGGTAGGATCCCATCCTACCTGAGCTCAGCAGAGACAGGGTTTTCCCTGCTGTGTTTGTCTGAATGTCTGTGTCATCCTCAGATCCATCCCTCTGAATTTTGTGCTTAAGAAAACACCATCCCTGGAGCAAGGTAATTCTAGGAAAAATGTAGGATCTGTGTTTAGTGAGCACAACTATCCCTTTGGGGAAACATCGAACCACAATGAGATAGGTGGAATCCTTCTGCTAGGAGATACTGCAGCCAACACAGTCTGAGTGCTGTGACCAGCCCCATGACAACAGTGATGGTTTTCACATGTGAAAAGGGCTCCTGGCCTCTAGGTACAAAACCAAAACCAAATCAGAGCCTATCCTCACATCTGAGACACGAGCAGCAGGAGCAGATGTGAGAACCAACCCTGCACCTCCAGGTGAGCTGGGAGAAGGTTTTCACGCCGGCCTCAAGCCGGGCTGTGGAAGCGGATAGCGAGTGGAAGTGCTCCAGTGCAGGGGTCCCCTGCGGGGATGCTCCAGAGCAGACTTCCCTAAAGTGCCCATCACACCATCACACACTTCATATACGTTGCTTTTTGGAAACTCTGACACAGAGAGAGCTTAGACACTGCTTTCTCATATAGGTATGGCTGACTTAGATATATATAGGACTGGCTTAACACACTTCCCTTTCTTCCTCCCACCCCAAGTTTTGCATGTCTGAAGCTGTGTCAGATAAAAGATACCAAAAATGAAAATGCACTTGGGATGTCTGGGAACTATAAAGTCAGACTGCAGAAAACCAGACAGGGTTAGAGACCAAAAATCCCTGTCTCCTGCCAGAAATCTAAACCCACCACTAAGACTTCAGGTTCTGAGGCTTCGTGTGCTCAGCAGCAGCAGCAGCAGCCGTCGCCGGGGCTATTTCCAAAGTGTATTCCATCAGCAGTAATGGGTCTTTCCTCATAAGCTGTGTTTTCATAGTAAATCTTCAGTCTTACATTGCGTTACAGAGTTCAGCTGCCGCTAATCCTTAAAAACAATTCATTTCCAACTGCAAAGTGCAATAAAGAAAGGATAATCACTATTAATATTAGTTATTGTTATTGATTTCAGCTTTAAGGAATTGATTTTCAGTCCTGGCTGCATTTATGAGTCTCCTTGCTGAAGACGCATATACAGAGTCCACCACTATTTTTAGATCCTTGTCCCAGCTCCCGCTGCACACCCAGGAGGAAAAGGATGGGGGAGGCAGAAGAGGGAAGATCCTGCGGATGATGAAGGGCACTTCACCCCTCTCCTTCACGGGATGCTCGTCTCCCCAGGACACAGCTGAGCACTGGGGTTGAGCCCATCCTGACTCTGCACTGGGCCAAGCAGTGACCTTCTTGCAGCAGCAGCACAGTCTCCTGCACCCTGAAGTACCACAGCTTTCTGCACGTGTGCACACAGAAGGGAAGATGAAGATTAAAAGGAAAAGTGTCACTATTTGGTGCCTGTGAGCCCCTACAACAGCAGAGCGCACTCCCAGTCCTTCATGTGCTCTGCCAATGAGACTTGTTTTGCTTGTTTGCTTGTTAAATGTAACACTGGCCCAGAGGAGCTGTGGCTGCCCCATCCCTGCAGTGTTCAAGGCCAGGTTGGATGGGGCTTGAGCAACCTGCTCTAGTGGAAGGTGTCCCTGCCCGTGGCTGGATGAGCTTTAAGGTCCCTGCCAACCCAAAGCAGGCTGGGATTCTATGATTTAAAGCGCAAATGAAGTGGTCCTGGTGGAGGGGAGCTGCAGGCTCATCCCCTGTGGATTCACAGCATCCCTCTGCCATGTGAACATCCCAGATCTTGCAGTTTGGGACAGGAGGTGCTGGGACCCCCAGCACTGCTCTGGGAGCAGGGGCTCGAGGGGGATGTTTTGTCACTTGTAGTTGAAGCAGACGCCAAGGGAGGGATGCTGAGAGGAAAAGAGAGAAGGGTTTCACTTCCCTGTTTCTACAGCAAAAAGGGGGTTGGGTGTTTTGACTCAACTTCGTGCTTCAAAAGCCAGTAAAATTTTCTTTCAGTGTTGAGAACCTCAAAAGCAGAAGGAAGGGGGATGGGGTTTTAAACCAGCAAAGGGTTTCTGTGGGCTTGAAATGAAAATGTTTTCCGTGTATTGCTTGGGGAGACGGTTTGGAAACGTTTTCAGTTCCAGTCAAACTGCAGCAAACTCTCCCCAGTTGTTTGGTGACGGCAGCATCTAAACCCCCCCATACACAGCTCTAATTTCCCTGAGCTTTGAAAGGTCTCCCTCTAGGTATTTTATATACAACCTGGTGAGGATATGGGAATGAGACTGGGATAAAGAACCTCAGCCAAGACAGAGAAAGAATTAAACAAGTGTTTAACCAAGAGCTTTATGTTACACAGTTTTTATTTATATGCTAGTTTGGATACAATGGTCTTGAATATTGCTCCACACTATTACTGTGCTATAAATTCATTGAGCAAAGCACAGCAAGGCATCATAATGTAATATATTTTTATAGTGCCATAAAGTAATTATGCACCAGACAACAAAATCCTACAGAAGTGACATATTTTATGCTTAAATTATAATTACATTGCAAGTGTCTCTTCCATCCAGTGTTTATAGAGCGCACACAACTGCTGTCAGTCAGCAGTGAACAAAGACCTTCTCCCATTGGGAGTGGGGCTAGGCCAGGAGATGCAGTAGGAAATATTCCTCGAGTCCTGGTGTTTTCAGGCTGCTTCTGACAATCTCTGCTGCCTCTCAGCAGCTATTCCTTGGATGGGTTTCTCCTGCTACCTGATTGAGCCTGTACATGCAGTCTCACATAGGAAAAGCAATGCAATATAGTGTGGGGTGGGTTTTTCCCTTTGGTTCACCCCTCCTGGACAAGAGGAATGGGTCAATTACTCAATTCAACATCTGCACCCCTGAAGCCTCAGCTCCAAGGAGATACAACCACCTCCCTCAACAGCCACCTCCAGCCATCTTCTTTCAATTACATTTTCCTATGAATCTTGTAACGTTCTGGGGACTATTTCAGTCCAGAAAAGAAAATAACATCCTCAAAGTTGCGTTTGGAGCCAAGGGTGCTTGCTCTTTGGGGGGAAGAGCCTGGAGCCATGGAAGCCTCTTTGAAGCTGGAGGGATGGCAGCCTATGGGAAAGGTCTACCCTCCAATGGGAAGCAGTGATTTTTCTCAGTGGGTGGTTTCTGGTTTGGGTTAAAGCTGACCGAGATGCTCAGGGCAGCGATGAAGATGGAGGTGGTTAATCCAGGGAAGCTGCAGGAGTGAGGCAGGCAGTGAGGCAGCTATGGACCCATGGTTGTCCTCATGCCAGGAGGTCCTTGTGGGAGCCGGCCAGAGGACGGGCAAGCGGCAGCTCCGCGGTGAGGACGTGTGGGAGCAAATCCAACCTCGAGAGGGCTCGGCATGTGCAGAGCAGCCGTTCCTGGCAGGGGGATAATGGTCTGAGTCTGAAAGGAAATGGATTCTGTGGTTTCAGACCAGCTTTTCCTGGAAGGTGCCCAGCTCCCACCTCGCAGCTCGTGGCTCTTCCTGTGTGACTCATGCAGGCTCTGAGGGTGGGTGTTTGCCACCCTTCAGGAGGTGACATCTTCCACATCAACCACAATGGGCAAGGTAGTTGTGGCAGGGGCAGGAGGGAGGATGGAGGATGGGGCTCCAGGGCTGCCAAGCTGGGCTCTGCTTCCTGCATGACAACGGGCCTTTAGAAGCTACTCTGCTGCTATGTGCCTCAGTTTCCCCATCCAGGTGGGAGCTGTGCATGAAGGGAAGGAGTACAGGATCAGGCCTGAGACATTAACACTGTGCAAATACTGCCACTCTCAGGAACGGTGTGAAGATACATGAAGTCCCCTTCCAAAGACAAGAAAACCTACAAAACCCATGTTATAAATGAGGGTACTTAAAACAAGGTTTTGTGGAGGCTGTGCTGCCCACCTCTGTTTCTGTCTCTACCCAACACTCCACCTATCTATGTCTGTCTGTCTGTCTATCTATCTATCTATCTATCTATCTATCTATCTATC
>JAOEHY010028073.1:0-12065 GCA_025447955.1 Psilopsiagon aurifrons | reverse complement strand
CTCTACCCAACACTCCACCTATCTATGTCTGTCTGTCTGTCTATCTATCTATCTATCTATCTATCTATCTATCTATCTATCTATCCATCTATCTATCTATCTATCAATCCATCTACCCACCCCCCTCCTGGTTGTGAAATGGCTGCACTCTTCCAGAGCTGACAACCCTTACAACAAATCCATACAGTGATAGTTGGTGTTTTGCTAAAGAAAGGTCACTTAAGCTATTTGTATGACAGAGCCAAAGCCAACCCAATATCCTTCCTGTCTTGACATCCTTTTTCAGGCTGAGCCCTTTCTGGAAGCACACAGAGGAAAAGCACTGAACAATCACTAGAAATATCTGCCTTTACTTCCCCTCCTGTGCCACATCCTTCAGTGTTCCACCGACCAGGGCTTGCACTTGCTGGGCTCCATGCTGAAAGAAGAAGAAATGGCTCCTAAATTGCGTCTGCACCAGGCTAGGCCAAACAGGGAGCCCCTCCACTCCATCAGCATCCTCGTGCCTGCTCCAGCTCTGAGCTCTTCTGGGGAACTGGGGCTGAGAGCAAGAGCAGTGATGCTGCAGGCTCTGCTGGAGGAGGCAGGAGAAGGAGAGGGCAGGGGTTAAATTCAGGCCTTGGAGAGCCAAAATATTCCAAACATAAGGCGGATGTGGCACTTCCAAGACTCATGTAAATCAGAGACACATGCTTCTCCAGTATGGCAGCACATGTGCGTTGTTTATTTAGAGGACCCACACTGCCTTCTTTTTCCTGTTTCAACCCAATCAGGACTGAAAAGCATTCTCTCCAGCCCCATATTGCATTATAACGTGCGGTCTCTCCCCCAGGGCTGATGTCACAAAAGCTCCAGTTTTCGGACCAAAGAACTTTGTGGTGCCCTTGTGAAATGAGCTCCAGATCCCCACCAGCCCTGGAGCTTTCTGTCCCTCTGAACCCTGCCAGGAGATGCCCAACATCAGGAAACAATCAGGGTGGCTGATCCACATTAACTGCACTCCAGTCTTCGCCCACAGCCTGACCATGTCTTCCTGCACCCCATCCCTGGCCATGGCAATGCTGGATGCAGCACTGAGCATGACAGAGGTGCCCGGGCAAGGTGAGAGGCAGCAGGAAGGGATGTGCCAAGGTCCGTGCCTTGGGCTGTTTGCACCAGACCAGTTCTTCATCACGCAGGGGTGAAGTCCAGGGCTGCTCTGGCAATGGGCAAAGGGCACTTGAGTGCTTCCAGCAGCCAAAGCGGGACAGACACCCAGGGACAGACAGACACAGCCTGGGCACAAAGGGGGCTTCATGCCCTGGCCATTGGCAGCTCCCTGAACAGCTCCTTGGTGCAGTCATGCCCAGGGATGCTCCAGCCTCCCTCCTGGGTGTCTCCTCCAGGTATTTTGCCAGCAGTCTCTGCCCTGGCTTCACACCATGACACAGACCATAGCAAGCCCTAAGTGGGATCTGGGTCCTGGGGAAGGTCCTTCCTGCCATTCCTCCTTGCATTTCGGCCCTGAGTTTCGTATGGGTGAGACAGGAAAACAGCACTGCAGGCAGTGCATCTCTGCAGGGCATTAGTCTGCTCAGCTGGTTGCAGTCACTTGGCCTCCAAACCTCCAGCACTACAGCAGCACTCCAGGCATGCAGGAATCTGTCAGGAGCACAACATCTGCTGCATCACCCTGGAAGGATGTGTTTCTGCCTGGCATCTACCACAGGACCAGAGCAGAGAGTGAGGATTGGGCCAGCTCTGCTCTGAAGTGGCCTTGTGTCACCCAGGAGAGGCTGTGCTGTGCTGCTGTCCCCACTGGCAGAGCCATCAGCCTGATGTGACTTGTTCATTGATGTGTAAGTGCTTATGCTCAAGCTTTCTTGGTTTTCCTTCCCTCTGGGTGCTCACAGCCAAGCTGAGCTGATGGCAGGAATGGAAGAGGCAGCTGAGATGCTGGGGATGAACCTGCTGCCTCCTGCACCCCAGTCCTGTGTCCCCAGTGTCTGATTCACCCTGACCCACCACTGCTATGGGAGCCTGTGACACTGGAGGATGCCGGGGTGCTGGACCAGCCAGCGAGGTTAGTACCCAGCAGCTCACAAGCATCTTTCTCCAGTCGAAGGAGAAGGGCATCAAGCCAGAAAATGGACCTGGATCCTTCAGCTGATTCCAACCAGGCCCAAAGGGGCAAAGGGACTGGGGGAACTGGCCAGCTTCAAGGTGATGGGTGCCAGGAGACTTACACCAGACATGTATGGGCAGCAAAGGCCACTGCAGAGAGGATGTAAAAAGACTGCTTGCAGCCCTGCCCTAGCCTGCTTTCCCTGCTGGATTCAGAGGGAGGGGTTGCTCCCCGTTGGACTCAGGATGATAGAAAAGGACCCCCCGGGAGCAACCCCCACTGCATTTCTTGGCTGTGGTGCCCGTGCTCATCCCACAGCCGAAGCCGGGGTTTGGAGCCGCTGGGGCTTGCCCAGCTCCGAGGGATGTTTTGAACCCACCCACAGCATTGCTCTCAGGAGCAGCCGAGGATGGAGGGGGCTGGGGGAGGCAAGAACACCAAAACACAACCAGAGCCCGGAGGGAGGGAGGGGGCCTCGGCTCCCATCCCAGGTGCAGCAGCAGGAGGAGGAGGAATTCTTTCCTCTGCACCCAAGGGCCCCCGGCCAGCAATGCGCCCACAGCCTGAGCCCGGGGCTGCTGTCACCCCACGAGCACCATCCTGCTCCATCCCGGCCTGCGGCATATCACAGTGATCCCATCCCAGTGGCTGGAGATGCAGCAGCTTTGGAAGGGGAGAAGCATTGAGGTAAAGAGGGAGCAGGGTCCCCCCCTGCATCCTCAACAGCCCCAAACCCCCTGCCCAGCAGCGAAAGCAGCAGCAGCACTCCCGATGCTTCCCCCCCACTCCAGACAAACCAGCCTTTATCTCCAGATAAGTGGGCAAGAGGTGCTTCTTCCAACCGTGGCTGTGCCGGAGCACGAGCCATGCCACAGGCAGGACCTACAATGGCTCCTTGTGATGGGTGCAGGGGAGCCTGGGGAGGCAGAACAGGTTTGGCTTTTTGGCTGAGAAAAGGCCAAAATCCCCCCAGGAACTGCTGTCCTGGGATCTGAGTGTAGGAAAGCCCCAGCCCCCTCTGAGCCCCTGATCTGGACGTGAGGATGCAGGAAAAGAGCTGCTCTGAAACGATCCAACTTTGGTCATGGCACCAGAGCTAAGGTCTGGTCCCAAGACCCAGGGGCCTTTTCAGTCAGATGTTCAGATCCAGAGCCCAATGTGCATTAAATGGTCACAAAGGCAATGCCAAGAGACATCCTCATGCTGGAATCTGCAGAGCCTGCTCCTGTGTGGCTCCTGCCAGGAGAGCATCCACCCCATCTGCAGAGCCAGGGCCAAGCTGGCCCAAGCTGGGCAGCTCCAGCCCTGTTTTGTTCAGAGCAGAGAGGAGGATTCGCATTAAAGCAGCAGATTTCAAACTGAATATACCCAGACAAAAGCGTGTGCCACGGAGGGAACCCACTGCCCAGGCAGGCGAAATCTGCCCAAGGGGGCAAGGAGCCAAAACGGGGAAAGATTCACGGTTACTGCTTTAGAAAGTGAGGATCCGTAGGTGATTCTGGTGAAAGCAAGCTGGGGTTGTGTGTGTGCTGCTTCCCTTCGCAGCAGAAAATACCGTGCAGCAAATGAGGGGTTTATTTTAAACCTCACCGCCTGGCTCAGCACAGTCATGCTCCTGGTTTATGCCATCGCAGAGGCAGCCTTGCTCTTGGAAATGGGTCCGGAGAAGCTTTTCCAGGCACCCGGGAGGATCAGGACCCCTGACAGGCATGAGCCCTCTCTTTCCAGAGGCAAAGTGCAGCCATGGGAATGGGGCTGGGAGCTGGCTCTGGGATTCGGTTGTGAATTATGTGCATCACTTGCACACGGGGCTCACTCCCTGCTCCCTGCCTGGCTCCTACCTGGCAATGAGCTGGATCCATGCACACAGAGACTGCTCAGTCCTCCTCTGGCAGCTTTCCCAATGCAGAGAAAAGGATAAAAAAGGAGAAAACATTCTTTTTAAAGCAGCCTGAAAGGAAGGAGCTGTGCTGAGCTCAGGTTGGACACAGGCTCCAGCCTCCTCCCTCCCCCAGAATCAACGGAAGGGCTCCCACTCTGGTGCTCGGTATAGACGGAGAACTACCCTGCCATGCAAATGCATTAATTCCAGAGAGCTCCTTTAACTGTTCCAGACAGCTCCAGGGCCGCCTGCATGGATCTGATGTTGCTGGACCACAAACCTACCCAGTCTGTCAGTCCCTCCCCATCCACCCCAGCCCTCCAGAAGTGATGTGCCCTCAGGATGCAGACCCTGGGCTAGGACATGGGTATGGCCTTTCTTGCTGGACCATTCAGGTGATCCTTTGCAACTCATTTTCTTCCCTACAAGAACTCAGCATCAATCCTCGAGGCCTTTGAGCTCTACAGATTCACAAGTGCTGGTGCAGAGGCAGATGCTATTTCAAGCTGGGCCGAGAACTGCAGCTGAATGTTTGGATTATGATTCAGCCACTCTTGCAACCACCACTTAAACTTTAAGCAATGTGCAGAAGTCGTATTTGCTTCCATGAGACCAAAGGACACATCTGAAGTGAAGCGTGGTGTAGAAACAGCCTCTCCAAAGGAGTCTAAATGAGTTAAACATTCAGCTAACTCCCATGGAGCAGGATTTGGGCACCTGCCCGAATCCCAAAAGGTTTCCAGAAAACAGGATGTGAAGATAACGTTGCTTCACCTGGATGAATGACTTGAGGAGGTTTCTGCCCAGCTTGGCCCGGTGTCTTTCCCAAAACATCATGTTTTCCATTAAAGAAGCCATTCAGGAAATGAATGACTGAGCCTTCACAAGCACTGAAGCCATGTAAATAAGGATGGGTGCCAAGTGGTGCCAGTTGCTCTGTGTCAATAGCTCATCCCGACAGTGATGGAGTGGCTCCTGAGCACAGGGTGACATCAGAAGAGCCTTGTGATCCTACTGAGCACTTGAGAACTTGAGCTCTCTTCTGCACAAAGCAGTCATTGTCTTGAAAATGAGGTTATGGAGAACCCACTGAGGGAACTGGGGAGAGCAAACTGCAGCAGGCATGCCCTGCCAGAACCGCTGGGCTTGGACCCACAGAGCCAGCTTCCAGGCTGGCTTGAGAGATCAGACTCTTTGCTGCTTGATGCCAAGGGAAAATGTTGCCAGCTGCCAGCATTTAAACCAGCAACGTTGCTTCTGAGCACGAAATCAGCCAGGCAAGACTTTGTGAAGGGGAGACAGAAGGGGAGGAAGCAGGGCATGGGCTCGGTACAGAAACCCAGCTGTGGCACAGAGATAAAACATAACAGGGGTGAAGCCAGATGATACCAAGCGATTGGGACTGTTCACCTCATGTTATTGCCATCTTTCACCCATTCCCTGCGCTAGGAAAGGGGCAGGAGCTTTTAAAGCTGTGCTAATGCTGCTGCTGTGAGTGCCTGATGCTGCTCCTGCTCTGACAGCCTGGAGCAGCCTGACCCATGTTGTGACCAAACACCCCGCTCTCTGCCCTCCATACCTGCGTGTTGCACTGCGGACATGGCTCAGTCTCACCTCTGCCCTGGGGTGAGCTCTGGCTGAGCTGCACTGACAGTGAGCACGTCACATCACGGGGTCCATCTGCGTTGATTGCTCCTGCATTGCACACTCGCCCTCTCTCTGCCTTCTCCCCACTCCCCTCGGCACTTGCAGAAGCAGCAGGATGAAAGCAGGCTCTGGCAGCCTGCAAGACGTTTCTCTCTGTGCCAGGCAGAAGTGACTTTGATTTTCCATGCTGTTCCTGCAGACTGTGCTTGGGCAGACTCAGAGCATGAGTGGGTACAGCTAGTGGTGAATTTACCAAAAGAATTGGGAGCTATAGAGTCGTACATACTTGTATCAAATGCCTGACTCAAACGAACATCCCATGTCTGCTCTTTATAAAACAAGAATGTATACATAGGAAAATGTTAACATCAGGACGTTTCCTACAAGGAGAAAGTTTCATAGCAGTTGGGTTTCGTGGGCGAACGTTGCCTTCATTTCAAAACCTGCCCACAAATGTTTTCTGTCTTAAACACATCAAAAACTTCCCAGCAGAAAGTGACAGAGTGTATCTCTGCAGTCAGAAATGCAATTGCATCGCAGGGAGACATATCCAGGCTAGCTTTAAGCTAATTAACTTCAATCCCAACAACAGCACTGCTTGAACAAAGCTGTAAGAGACCCAGGGCATGCAGCCTGGTAGGTTCGTGGTGCGGAGGTCATACCACAGGGGCTGGAGCCAGGTCCTCAGCTAGTACAAGCTGAAGGAAGCACCATTAAATATAGGGCAACTCCAGGTCCCACCAGGACCTGAGCCCTGGGTGTCAGCCCACCCAAGCAGCCACCCATGGTTACAGCAGCAGCTCAGGGCTGTGAGTGCTGGGCTGCAGCCTGGGGCAGGTCATGGGGTGCTGTTTGCCTCCATAGCCCCTTTAACCATCCGCTCTCGTGCCGCATTATCGCTCTGGCATTCCAGAGCGCTGAGCCCTGGCCTCAAGCAGCCGGAGGAATTTGCTCCCGAAGCACTAATTCCTTCTTGTTCCCCAGAGGAAGCCCATAGGACAGCTCCTGTTGTGCAATGAGGATGGGCTGGTCTCCTGCCAGTCTCCAGATTCGGGCTCTGAGCTTGGTCCCCACAGTGCATCCATCTCTGCAGCGTGAGAGGGGTGACCATGGTCCAGCCGTGGAGGGACTGGGACAAGCCCAGGGTGGAGGAGGCTCAACCTCCTTACTGCAGGGGCCTGCTGCTGCTTCTGCTGCAGCCACTGTAGCTGGGATAGGGCTGTGGGCCTGGTGGATCCTCCTGGTGAGCTCCAAAGGAGCCAGCCAGCTTTTCCAGAGACTTTCTGTTGACAGGAGTGTTGTGCTGACAAAACAGCCCGTTTTCCCCAGCCTAACCTCCTCCTTATCAGCCATTTGTCGCAGGAGTGTTGGCTGACACGGGATCGTGGCAGACGCGGATTATTAAGCTGTTGACAGAAAGCTCATCCACTCTGCGCAGTTATCATCACGGGGAGCATCCGCCACGCAGCCTGCTCCTGACAGCCTCTCTCATCAGCCAGATGCCATGTGTCGGAGCCTCCTTGAGACACACACCCCCATTTTCTCTCTTAATGTATTTAAATGAGTTTCCCAGCAGTGGCACAGTTGATTAGTCCTGCAGAGCGATTTATGAGGGGACATGGTGGAAAACAGGCCTGGAAACACGTCTTACCTGCCCCTGCAGATGAGTGCATCTCTGCTGGGGAATAACTGTGGAGGTAGAAGGGGGATATATTTGGGTGAGTGCTGCTGCGACTGCAGCCCTAATGAACAGAGAGAGAAAGGGGAGCACTGGACCATGCCTTCATGGATGGCAAAAACCCATCAGGACAGACCTTTGCTTGCCAAGACCTTCATCACTTTATCGACTTTGGTGTAAGGCTGCACCAAGAGACTGAAAGCCGTGCCGGAGGCCGGGATCAGAAAGCTAAAGCACCCTTTGGTGCCTTTTTCCTGAGCCCACTAAATTTGCCCCCTCCTGCTCAATGATACCAGGTTTAGCGGATGGGCCCAGGCACCTGAACAGCCTCTCAGAGCAGGGTAGGAAGAAAGGAGGTGGGAAGGATAGAAAAGAGCAGGGCAGGAGGAGGATGTTGCTGCAATGTCCTCGTCCCTGCTCCTCTCCCCACTGCTCTGCCATCCAGGCAGCTCCTCAGCTAATCACAAGGAAGCAGCAAGAACACCCCAAGCCCACGCTGCAGCTCTGGAAAACTTCAGGTTTTGCTTTGATGTCTTCCTGAGAGATGAAAAGTTTTAATCAAAGCCAAGAGCACGTAAACCAGCAGCCTCTGAAATAATTGGGCGCTCCAGCCTTCTGGGGTGAGTACAAATGGGAGCGTTGTCGCCACATGGGTAGGCGAACGAGTGCGAGCTTTCATCTGACTGCCCCAGCAATGCAGGCTCGAGCACACACATACGAGACCCACCAGAAAGTCCTCCCGCCTCTCTCCTGCCCAGGTCCTGCTGCTCTGCTCTTGCCCTGTACTGGCTACATCGGAGCTGCCTGGGGCTGCCAGGGCATGAAGAGGAACCAGCAGAGCAGGGGCTCAGGTGGTGGTGTGGGGATGCTGGAGCAGCACCCAAACACGTCCACTGCTCAGTGCAGCAATTGTGTCACGTTGACCCCCAGCACTTCCCACCATGTGCAGTGACACACCGCAGTGGGTGCTTCTGGTTCTGAGAGGTTTCTGCCACTCAAAAGGTGCGTTTTCCCTGATTGTAGAAGCTGGTTAACAATTAGGGAGAAATGAACATCACATCAAATAGATTTGCAGGCTCTTTTCTAGCCCTTCAGGTCTGCAGAGAGCAAGGGAGTTGCTTCTCCTGCGAGCTGGCGGGGGGCAGACGGAGGAGAGGATTGTCTTTAAGAATGAAGCGGACATGAGACAAGATGTTCTTGCTCAATGCTGTAAACAGCCCTAAAGTGTTTTGAAAGACTCTGTCAATATAAATTACTGACAAACAAGACGCTAGAATTGCAAAAGAGGAACCCAGCTGGAGCAGGCTGTGCGCAGAGTGCCTCGCTGCCGTCCGCCTCAGACTCTGAGAGTAGGCACCGCTCTCCTCTGCCCTCACACATTCCTCTCTATTCTTCCCCTCTCACAGGGGAGAAGATGCACCAAGTGCTCTGCAAGATGAGTGCATTAAAGCATCCTCCAGTCCCAGCTCCAGCGGCCTTGTGAGCAGAGAGAATTTACCAGCAGAGCTCTTTGCACAGCCTTTTCCTGCTGCCTGTGTTCCAGGGCAATTCCTGTGTGGAAGCATCCCCCACCATGTGGGCTTGCAGGGTTGGCTCAGTGGTGTCTGTGTCCCTGCTCCATCCCCACAGGCAGCTCATCCCCATCCCTGCAGGGCAGCAGATCATGAAGCTCTTTGCAGTCACCATGGAGTAACATGCACCGAGGCCATGGCCAGGGAGGTCTCGCTGAGATGCTGGGATGCAGTGACGGCAGCAGTGTGTTCACACACACACCAGTCATGCTTTGGGACAGGCTGGGAACAAAAATCCTTCTTTTGGGGTGTGTTGACCCTCACCAAAGAGATCCATTGAAAAAAAGCCCTTTCAGGGGCTGTTGGTGTGGCGAGCTCCCAGCTCAGAGCCAGCATCAGCCCTCGTCCCATCAGGGCTCTGCTGGCAAATCCCAGGGGGATTTTAATTATACAGACGGGAGTTACATCGTCAACACTTCTCTGAGCTTAAATACTAACAACGGCTCCAAAGCCACTGCAGCCCCTCAAAGTGTCTGCACCTTCTGATGTTTCAACCTAATGAGCACAACGGATGAAACAAATGAAACCCAGAAACTTCTGCACCCAAAGGCTTCTACCAGTTCCTGATACCACCTCATGAATGACATGAATCAGGGTTCTGCACTTTTCCTTTGCTGTTTAAAGCACAGATGTCTGAGAAGAGCTCCAGGAAGAGCTCTGCCTGGTGCAGAGCCATGGTGTGCACATGGTGATGGTTTACAGCCATACAGGATTTCCACTGTACGTGAGCCCCGAGCTCAGCGCAAGGGGAGTCCTGGAGGGGTGGCTTCAGCAGCTCGTAAATACACTGGAGCAGCTTCCCCCCACACTGCAGCTCAGTGCTGCTGGGTGGCAGCCAGCCAGGCACAGAGATAATGTTTTCCAAAGGTATTAGTACAAAATCAGAGCAGGAGGATACTCAGAGAAAGTTCTGACAGGGAATAATGAGAGTTTCAGGTGGGCTTTTAAAATTTAACTGGAACTTTGAGTAAATAATGAATTCCAACAATCCTCCCTCTGATTAAAGGGTCTCAGTGCTACCCCCCGTGAGCAGCACCAGTAGGAAATGCTGTTCAGAAGGATTTAGTGGTTATCTCTACTTCTGCTTACAATAGGGGAGGCTCCAGGAGAGCCAGACCGGAGCTCACCGATCCCTGAGGAGGAACTTGCAAACACTCCAGCATCATGCACAGCATGGACAGGAGACAGTGGATGGCTCCATGGCAGGGCTGCCCATGGACCAGGGCTCCTGCAGAGCTTTGGAGCAGAGCCTGAGCCAGCCCAGGGTGCAAACAAGGACTGAAGAGAAGGTCTCCATGTGCATATCGCTGCTGCTCAGTCAGCTCCGCTTCCCCTTGGGGCTAAGAATACATCGCTGAGACATGGAGGGGATTCCAGGGCAGAATTGGAGTGACCCGGGGAAGGAGCACTTGGGGAGCAAGGGGGCAACAGAGAGAAACCCCCCTTCACTTGCACTGTGATGACATCCATGGGCAGGGATGCGTTGGGCGTAGGGCATTGCTCTGCAGCCAGCCCATGAGGAGCACTTCGGCTGCTGCCTTTCCCATCCTGCGGGAACATGAGAGGATGGAGGGCTCGCAGGAGCAGAACTAACAAGCCAACAAATCAGGCTGCTGCCATCTCCTCCGCCCCTCTCTGTCTGCTTCAATAACAGGCGGTGGGGGAGGCTCTCAGAGCTGCTGAATGGCTCCATAAGCAGGAGCCAAAAACATTCAAAACCACACGTCTAAATTAATTCATCCCAAAGCATCCACAGACAGCAAAGAGGGGGGGTGGCGAGGGAGGGGCTGGAGGAGAAGGAACAGAAGAAGGAGAAACGACTTGGCCTCTCTTCAAGCCCTTTCTAAAAATGCTGAAAGAGTTTGGCAATCCTAATAAAAGCCCTGCGTAGCAGTTGCCCTCATTTCTCCAAGCAACATCGCTGAGACGCAGGCGACAGGATGGCTGTGGCATGTAAAATCGGGGCTGAAGGGGATGAGGAAAGGGTTTGGAGGTGCTGGATGTCAAAATGATGGTGTCAGGATGAAGGGACAGAGCCGGGGTGATGACTCCTGGCTCTGGTCCTCCGCAGCACACTCCACGTTTTTGGTCCATAGGCTGCTCTCCACACACATGTCCCAGCCCAGAGATCAGACTGCCTCGAGAACAGAGATGGATGTTAACATAATCTAAAGGATGTGCACGATGTGGTGAAACTGCAGGGCTGCAACTCAGCAGAGCTGCAGTGAGAGTCCCGAGGACCAAGGGAGCATTGCCATTCCCAGCAAGGCGGCAGCGGGAATGCCAGCCATGGAGCATGTTCTCCCTTCCAACAGTGTGAGACTAGCAAGGGAGAAACAGCTGAGGTGATGCCAGCTCAGTCCTCCTGGGGTGAGGGCTGGGATTTCAAGCTCAATACCTTATATTTCAGGTTTCCACATTAAACACCATGTTAACAATGGAGTTCTGAAGCCTCCGCTCCTGGAGGTACAATCTCAGATGCTGGCTGCTTTTCCCAGCTCTTGAACGGTGGCATTTCTAGGGCAGTGGTAGACCAGGTACATGCTAGGTTTGAAAGGTCAGCACTGATGATAGCAACACAACATTTAAGGACAGCCACCCATCAAACCACCAGAACAACCGAGGTCAAAACCATTTTTGAGTCATCCCATCGAGTCTTAACAGGGCTATATATAAATAATTGTACAGGCTAAAGCTAACGACTGAATGCAAACACTCCCACTGCTGCAGAACTTGGTGACATTCAGCCAAAAGGTCAGTTTTCTCACCATGGTATTTGCATTCACCATCTACATACATTAGAAGGAAAGCAAAGGAACTGAAAGAGGCAGTTGAATGGCCTGGAAATGCTGACAGGTCTCTGGGCTGAATAGGGCCTTGCATTTACTTTCATCCCTTTAACTACTAAAGCTGAGCAACAAAGAACCTCCTGGGGTGTTGAGTCTTTTAATCCCTCTGACCAAGAGCCCCTCAGGGTGAGGACAATGCTCCTCTGGGGCCAGGATCCCCAGCAGAGCAAGCTAGGACACTGAGGCTGCTTTGCAAGACCATGTCCCACTCTCCTGTGGAGACAGGCTGAGAGAGCTGTGCTTCTTCACCTTAGAGCAGCTCCAGGGCCTAATGGGGCTACAGGAAACGTGTAGAGGGGCTTTGGACAAGGGCCTGTAGTGGAATGGCTTTGAC
>JAOEHY010028072.1:0-90562 GCA_025447955.1 Psilopsiagon aurifrons | reverse complement strand
CAGGATCTGAACTGGAGGGAAAATTTCTCCCAAGATTAATGGACTGCAGTTCTGATGCTTATAACAGGGCACATGATCTTTATTAAACAAGTAATGAACAACTTTCACTAAAGCACTGCATTTGGAAGGTGCTCAGTGTTACTTTACACGACTCATCTAAATCCTTTTCCAAGTCCCTGTAGAATGGTGTTATATTAAGAAAAAGAACTCATTTCTCAGTGGTCATTTAACTCTGCCTTGTTTTTCAGTGGTGCTATCAGTAATGGCAAAACCAACACTAACAAAAAAGCAGCCAAGGTCCCCGTTTACTGACTTCAGATGCATAAAAGTGAGATGCTCCCACCTCTTAAGGCAAGTATTAGAGGTTAGCTCTTAGGGCAACAAACCATAAACAAAACAGCAAATAAAGATTCAATGAAGAGTGGGAGTATGGAAAAACAACAGTACTGCTTGCCAGCCCTTTGTGGTCACAGCTTTGATTCACAGCAAACCAGCATGTAGAAACCTGGATTTAGGAGCAGGATATGTGTTTCTATACAGAAACACCAATGGCTTACTGTCATTCAGGCTCTGCTGGTACCTACTACTGCAGGATTTTACTGGGCCTTTGGTAACTGCTTGGAAAAACTGCCAACAAAGAAGTCAATGAGTAGTATTGCTGCAGTGCATAGCTCTACAAGGTTATAATTAGCCATTTATCATGTAATAGCCGCAATACAAACCCAGTCATATCTCCCAGTGCTGTAAATACCATGGCATTCCAACAGGCTTCTTAAGAAAGTATCAGACACTAGAGTGTACAGCCAAACAGTGATTCATGTTATTACACTGAAACAGGTTTAGCTTTGCTGATGTATTGCTGAATACTTACTGTTTTCTGTGCAGTCTCTTTTGGGAGGATGATAGTTCATAATTGATGGGCCTGGTCTAAGTTACCCAAGTGGCCTAATGCTGTAAATTTGCTCACAGAAGTACTACTTTTAAGGCAGCTCTTTCTGGTGTGCTTGCATTTAAGATGTCCAGTTATCAGCAGGCATGGGTAGGCATAAAGGGGGAATCTTCTGGTCAAAAGAAGTCAAGGCGATTTGGGCTGTGCCAGAATTGTCATCTCAGCTTCCCACAGATCAGCAAATCACAATGACAATAGCCACCTCTGTTTTGGAGGCTGAAGATGTCCTTTTTTCTGTTGTAGGCCAACTTTTTATTTATTTTAGCTACATTGCAGTTAAAAAAAGCAGCAAACCAAGAAGTGGTTAGAGTGAAGGCACAAAAGAATTGGCCTCACTGGAGAAATGAGTTTTGCTTCCCACAGTTACAAACAGCCTCTGCTTAGTAAATTGGATGTCTTTTCAAGATTGCAAATGACTCCAGAAATAACAAAGTCCCAAATGCAACTTGAAGGCCAGAGTTAATTCTGCTGTATATGGCCATGACTAAAGCAGGGAAGAGAGCAGTCTCACACAGCATTTTCCCCCTTGAAAATGTCCATCTTTAGATCAGTGAGTTGTCCCATTACCATGAAATGGAAAATCTTTCCAGGGAGTATCCAGGGAAATTCTCAGACATATCCATATTCAGGTTATGTCTCTTAACCAAATTAATACGTACTTTACAGCAAGCCATGAAAAGTCTTTGGAACCATTACTCTAAAGGTTTGTTCTGGTCATTGCTTCTGCATTAGCATTACACCATAGTTCCCTTGCAATCATGGATGCTTGCATAAAAGAAACATTATGCTGAGACTAATACTTTTCATGCTTAGGAAATCTTTTTCTTATTAGTAGAAGGCAAGGAGGAGAATACCCCTCTCCTGTTTTCCGCTGACTGTACAAGTGTCCTAAATTGCGGGGTGTACTGAGCATGTGAGTGTACCTATTTGATCTGTGCACTCAGACTTCCCAACGGTGGGTTAAGCATTTGTGATTATTGATTGACATAGATTTTACACTGATTGATTCTTAACCGAGAGAAGCCTATTTTTCAAACACCAAGGACAAAACCTGTTAAACCTCAATTAGGATGCCGCAGGGAAGGTGCAGATGACCTGGCGTAATTACAGGGCAGTGGCTGACAGATGAGTGCCCGTATTTTCAGACAGAGCAGGTGATTTTGAAACCAAGCCTCCAGCTGGGCAGCGCATTTGATCCACAGAGGCTGCCCAGGATGGCCTTTTCCCACTGATAGCCCTCTGCAGTTTGCTGCACATGAACATGACATGGATCTGTTGGAGCAAGTCCAGAGGAGGCCATGAGGATGATCAGGGACTGGAGCACCTCTCATACGAAGACAGGCTGAGAAAATTGAGACTGCTCAGCCTGGAGAAGAGAAGGCTGCATGGAGACCTCATAGCAGCCTTCCAGTATCTGAAGGGGGCCGACGAGGGCGCTGGAGAGGGATTCTTCATCAGGGACTGCAGCAATAGAACAAGGTGTAACGGGTTCAAACTGAGACAGCAGAGATTTAGGTTGGATATAGGGAAGAAATTCTTTACTGTGAGAGTGGTGAGGCACTGGAACAGGTTGCCCAAGGAGCTGGTAGTGTTTAAGACCCGGTTGAACAGAGCCTTTGGCAGCCTGATCTAGTGGAAGGCATTCCTGCCCATGGTAGAGGGTTGGAACTAGATGATCTGTAAGGTTGTTTCCAACCTAAACCATTCTATGATTCATGAAGCAAATACGTATCCCTTGAAAAAGCAGGCAAGCTCTTGTGCATTACATTACAGCTCATGACATGGTAAAGGACCGGGAATAATGTACACTGTGACACCCTAAGCCAATAGTTTCGGGTGGCTCTGTTGTGAGCCTGGATAACAGTTTTCCTTATTATCCCATTTCACTTTCAGAAAAGTGAAACCTAGGGTAAGGGAAGAACTTGCTCAAGCTCACTGGCAAAGCACAGGTTTATAGAATATGTCTTGTATACTGCCTGGTCTCTACAGCCAATGCAAACATATTCATGTACATTTAAAGAGAAAGGATCCTGTGAGCAGAGCTGGAACTACAGACTTTTCTTAAACATACACTCAAAGAAGAAATCATTTTCAGAGAGGAAACCATGCACCTGGAAAACGTACTCAGTTTTAATGAATATTAATGTCTTGTAAAAACAAAACAAAGCCAGGAACTTGATAATTTGCCTAAAAATAAAGACCATTTTGCTTCTGGTGTTAAACCAGAATTCAATTATTTAGCACATATTTGATGCTCCTGAGCAGAAGTGTTTTGAATCTGATGCACAGACATTAAATTAGGCAAGGCAACATGGTGCAGGGAATGGTAGGGAGGAGGAAACGGGGGGTAAAGGTGAGCACTCAAAGAACATCACCAACACTGGCTCCTGAATGAAAGGTGAAAGACCCTGGTATTGGAGGGCATATGGAAAATATGGGAATACAGTTCCATCTGTGGACAACTGTTTCTTTTCATGGCTCTCACTGCCTGACCTCTTTTTCCCATCAGTTCCTCAGTGATGGGATGAAGGTGAATTACTCTGGATGGGTGAGTCTCGACAGAGCAAACACAGCTGCTAGCGGGGAGAGCTGCTTGGAGACACAACATGGGGAAAGCAGGAGGCTTTTCTACGCCAGCCCTGAAAAAGGTACTTCTCCTTTTCTCTCTCCAAGGCTTCGTTACTGTCCCACTGCAGTCAATGAATATTTCCTTCTTAAGAAGGAGGATTGAGCTTCTGGAGGGCAATGGCTCCTGACCTGGTTTCTTCTCCTGTTATATTAGGCACTAAGCCTGAACAGCTTCTCTTCTGCAGGCTTAAATGTAGCTGACTTGTATTCCCTTCAGAACAATCTTCCCAGCCCTTATATTTCTCCCCCATCAGACGGTTCAGACAAAGAAACAGCTTGCATTATGCTTGTCACTGCTGAGGTGAAAGGAGTCTGCTCTACCAAAAAAGTGGGTTAGAGTCAGGGGCCCAAACTCAGTCTGTCATGGAGATAGAAAGATGGAAGACCCTTCTAGGAAACTGAGGCTGCATTGCTTTGCCTTTTACAAGAATAAGGGTGGGCTTCTGCTGTGCATGTAGAGTGTCCTTAGGCTTTTTTTGAGTCTCCCATGTTTGATCAGCAGTTGAGTTATATGCATATTTTGCTATGCACATAATACATAGCTTGGCAAGCAAAAGATAAGAAGGGTAAATGATGGTATGTTTACCTTAGCTCATGGGGATGTCTTAGTGGTTTAACCTTCAAATGTGGTGTGCCTAACTTTTCTCTTACCACAGATCCAAGTCCCAGCTGGGCTGACTCAGCCTTTATCTTCCTCGAGATAAATTCAGTCCCATTCACTTCACAGCGGGTGGGTATTTCAGAAGAAGTTTTAAAAACGAGAGTTTTGTCTGGTCTGGGTGGACTCTAATGATCCCTTAGCACTTTTCATGAGAAAAACATTGGTTATGGGCCAGAATCCCCATTCTTTGCTGCAGCAGTGTGCTGGGAGTGCAAAGAAAAGGCTCTATAATGCTGAAAGCACACACAAATGTGGTGGTGTTGAAGTAAACATGGTGGTGCGGGAAGTCAAACCTTCTGAACCCCTTGGCCATACTGGGTATGCCTTAAAAGAGCTGGGATTTGAGGTCTCTGACTGCCTAGATGGTCTTGTACAGCCCACTGAAGCAGCACTGGGAAACAAGTGCTTTTCCCTATCTAGCAGGTTTAATCCTACTGTGGAATAGGGAACAAAAATATTCAAACATTTGCATACAAAGCAGAAGACAAAGAGTAGAAGATCTGTTAGTAAGGCATTGAATAGGGATGGGAGAGGGTGACATGTCAGAGCTCACTCTAAGCATATAGGAAATAAGGATGTCTCTTGTTCTGTGAGTGACTTCAGATAGAGATTTCATAGAACTGTGAGTGACTGTGGATAGACATCCCTAAGAAACCTTTCCAAGTACACCTCTATCAAGATCAGTGTATTTCTGCAAAATAATTCTTTAGGCAAATCACCATTTAAAAAACGCCAAACCAACCACCAAGACCTTGATTAGATCTACTTTTCTGACAGCATAGGAACAAAAATGCTGCAATTAACACAACATCAGGTTCTTTTCATCAGCTACAAAGGTAGCAGCCCTTACCCATGTGCCACAGGCTCAGGCAAGCAAGTTAAAGTAAAATAACTCCACAGTTTTGTCAGTGCTCAACCCCTTTTTGAAACCAGTTAAAAAGAAAACAGGTTTTCAGTTGCATTTTTCCCTCAGTACATCCTTCAAGGCTTGAATGCCTCTGTTCTTCAAGGGCTAGAGGCACCACGATAGTCCAGGAGAGACTAATGGCTTTGTATTTCTGGCCAAAGAGGAAGGAATGGAAAGATCATGAAAGATGACCAGTTTGCTTGAGATCTCTATCTGTTTTGCAGGCACAGGTGGTTTGGTTTAGCATCTGAAAGATTGGATCCTGAAGCAAATCAAAAGTAACTTCCAACCTCTAGAGAGGAGCCCGTAATTGGTACAAAGAACGGACAGTGCTGGCAGGTCATATGGGCTTGTGGAGTTATAGTTCCAGAAGAAGGCATTTGTCAGTGTAGTCAGCACACTTTTGATAAGGCAAGCACATTTCAAGCATTTAGGCTTAAACAAACACACTGATTGATGTGCTGTAGGTGGAATATAACTTTGCAGTGTACCGAATCTCTTAAAGTGTTTTCTATTCTAGCAAGCAGATTTGTGCAAAATGTTGTAAAATGAAATGCCATGAAAATGTTGGAGATGATCTGGATGCACTGTAACAAAAGCTAAAAATCAACAGTATTGTCCAGTTGATGTCAGGGAATTTTCTCCTTGGCTTCTAGGGGTGACTCAAATAAGATTTCTTTCAGCATTCCCTGGTATGGTAAGGGGATTGAAAAGTATTGCATGTGAAGTGAGTTGAGAGTGTGCACAAAAGTGCTGCAGAAGTGCTAACTAGTATTATCAGCTGTGAACAGATATCCCTATTATCAGCAGACACTCTTCAACAGTCCTACTCTTGTGTGCATCTGCAGCCAACACTGATCTCATTTTATACAGCAGCAGCCAAAGCAATAGGTTGGGTTGCTTAATATTAAAATGCATTAGGGTTTAGCAAGCAACTGTGTAACATTTTTATTTTAGGAGGGATAAGGATCAGTACACAGTTAGGTAAACATATAAACATGTAGCATTACTAGGTTCTGTTCTCCAAGTCTCTATACTCTGAAGAGCTTAGCAATATAACTGTTTTAATTTAGAAAATGCTTCTTCAGATAAAAAGTGAGAATGAAACCAATAAACTTATTCTTACTTTAACTTCAGGGTCCAACTGAATCATTCATATTCTCACCTGTGCTACAGGAGCTGGCAGAAGTCTGGTATAACTTTACAATGGCTATATTTATCTCACCCATATCTGGCTTAACAGTTCTAGGACTGACATATTCCAGACACAACTGCAAGTAGAAGTATATGTATGTATACGTAAGAAAGCATGAGACTTGGAAACCTCGACTTAAATCAAGGGAATAGAGTGAGGAGGAAGAGGAGCTGCTGGCAGCAGTGTGTACCTTGGCTCAGCAATGAGAATCCCCTTTTGTGTCGAGCAGACTACACAACAGTAACAGCTGGCAGAGTACCTCTAGTTCAGGCAACCTGTACTCCTTAACAAAAAGGCCTCCTCATGTTATGATGTTCTTGGAAACCCTGTGCGCAGAATAACATCAGTACTCATTCCTTGGAGTCCTCATTTCAGGAAAAGCCAAAGGCACCACAGAAAGAGAGCCTAAAATTTGTTAGCAGCTCTGTAGAGAGAAGGATATGAATAAAATCCCAGAAATTACCCCCCCTCAAGCTTCGGGATATTTGAAATTCGCCGTTGAATGCTGTCCTAAGCAATGCAGCGATGTCTTGGATCATAAAAAGGAACCTCACTTTGAGTGTTGCCCCTGTGACCTCAGTCAGCTGGTTCTTGAAGTCAACAAGTAGATTAAACCTTAATTGAGGCTGAACTTTTGAGAGGTCACAATCATCCAAAAAGGAGCTGAGCAGTGAGCACAGCACTTCTTTGGTGGTGTCTCTCTTAAATGCATGTGACTTGAGCCATGAACACTGGTTCTCCCGTAGTAACTGCCACAGAATGTTTCAACTACCTTTTAAATTTTGTATTATAGCAGATACCATGTTATTTGACGTTCTGTTTTGTCATCCAGAAAAGCCAGGCTTAAACAAAAACCAAATTAGGTATAAGAAAAAATGCAAGTGGAAAGGCTGCACTTGTGCTTTGAGAAAGTGAACAAAATCAAGTGCATTCAGGAGCCTTCAAGACATAAACTGATATAATGAGATACATTTTCCTGGAAATAAGTCTCTAGCTACCAATAGTGGCTTCCAAGCTGACAGGAGGCTTCTGAAATGGACACAACTCCCTTAGAACAATCCTATAATTTGTAATGCACCTTTTGCCTTCACCCTACAGTACAAGAGGCTGGAGCCTTGTTCTCATTTACTCTGTCAGGATCTTCAATTGGTACAAAAGAAAAATAAAAGCCAACAGAGCTGTGCTGCTTTAGAGCAGAGAAGGATCTGGTCTATTAACAGCAGTAAAGATAAGGGGAAAATCCAGTCTAAGTGGATGTGGTGCAACAAACAAAAAAGGCAGATCTTCAGCTTGCCTTAACCACCATACCTCTACTGACTCAATATTTGAAGTCCTTTTCCAGTATGCTTCCAATGCACAATATTCAATTATCTAAAACCCTTTTGCAAAATCGCTGCTTCTCAGTGAGATGAGGCTTCTGTCCTGCTGAGGGGTAGGTAAACTGAGGCATGAACTGGTGAGGCAGGAGATTTGGAACTGCCTCGGTGGTCAGCGGCTGACTTGTGTAGAAAGCCAGACAAGCTGGCTGGATTACTAACTTTTGCCTTTTTAATACTGGGTAATTTTAATAGAAAGGAAAAACAGCAGCAAGCTTGGCTTAAATGAAGAATTATTGATTTGGTCCCAGAGCATATTTAAATATTTTATTGCACAGATGGAGCCCCTACAACTTTCTTTCCCGTCATCTCCTAAAGGCCCTGTTTTACAAGGATACTTGCTGCCCCTTGGGAGGGCTGGATCCTGTTTCCTCTCCATTTATGTGCATTTCTTGCAGGGAGGGTTAAGCTCAGGTAAGGAGAATCGATTACTCGAGGCAGGACAGAGGAGCTTTCCCTTATGCAGAGGCTGAGACTGCTGCCTTTGCTGTTCTCCCACCTACCACCCTCGGGGCATGGCTGTCCAAGGGATGTTTGTGTGGCTGCAGATCTCCTTCCTGCCTCTATGATGCCATCTGTATCCCAGGGGAACCCGTGGCCACCTTCCAGAGAGGTCTTGTTTAAAAATAGACTTGTTAAAAGCTCTGCACCCAAGACTCATCTCTCTTGGGCATTCTAGCTTAGCGTAGCTGCGTTTCTGTCCCACCTAAAGGAAGGGTAGGAGATTGCAGGGGAAATTACTGTTTAATTTATACTAAGGTTTTCCTAGTAGTATCTGTTCAGCCTTTTGGAACCTGAGAGGTCTACTAAAAAGCAGAGTGCAAAAGGAACCTCCTTCCTTCATCAATGAGAATTTTTAATGTTTTCCATGAAAACAGATCACAGCCTGAATTGGATGGGCTCCACAGACACAGCAAGACACACGGGGAGTGGTAAGCTATAGTTGGCTTGCGTAAGACAGTGAATTTGGAAAGCTCTCCCCCTAGCTTCTAGATAAGAGGTTTCCTCTCAAAGGCAGTGACAAATGCCAACCAGCCAAATTGCAGCTTTCTGCCTAACAGCACATCACTTATAATGACAAGCAGCAAACGGAAACTCTTCCAGCAGTCATCACTGCTAAACACAGCGCATGTCTCATGACCGACATGGAGTGAGAAGTCTGGACAGAAGTCCTTTAAGTAATAAAAATTTTAAAAAAGCAGAACCATTTAAAGGATTTCAAAAACCCACAGACCAACAAAACTGCCCTATGATTTACCTGATTTGTAAAAACTGAAATTCTGCAGCCCTGCAGCCCCATAACAGATGTTCATAAAGCACTTACAAGTGACTTGCTAAGAGCACAATCCAGCAGGAACAGAAAGACAACCCATATTTAAGAAACCTCACCAAAAAAAAAGCCATCTCAGCAGCCACCAGCAAATTCTGCTTGATGGGGACACAAACTATTAGCCTACATTCTGCATTCCAGAGAGTAAGGATAGCTTTTCCTTGCCCTCTAATTCTTCCCTCCTTTTTGGAAAGTAAAGTAGGATGTGTATTGAAGAAGAGGAGTACCTTTCTTCTGTGTTACTTCGTTGCATATTTCTTGCATAGGACCTTCTTATCATGATTATATATATTTCAGGCTACCTTAATCCATTCTGGGTTCCCTTGCACATTATGGCCCCTCTATACACCCTGAGATTGAGGTTAAATGACGATAGTCCAGGTGTGCTTGAGCTTTCTGTGCATAGGAGAAAGACAAGATGTTTTCCAAAAGTCTCTCACAACATTGTTTTTTGTACCACAGTGTTTGTCAGAAAGTCCTTGCTAATAAACAGGACATTTTTGGTGTCTCTGCCATTCAAAATAACTAATCATGGGTGGAACAAAGGGTAGAGTAGCCTGCAACTGATAGTATTAGATGTATAAGTGTGCAGGCATGGGGGAGGAAGAAATGGATAAGCTTCCTCAATTTGTGGCCAAAGTAAGTGATGGAAAACAAGCAAGCCCATTTAACATATGTTTAAACTTGACTGCATTAGAAAGTCACTTCTTAATTAAATACCCCCCAGCCTTGAGAACAGGACAGATATACCCAGGCTAACTTAATTTCATTTTAGCTCCCAAATTATGCCTTCATTTTCACACCAGTATAATTTCTTCCTTGTGATGGTTGATATCTGGCCATCAGGTCCATAAACCCCCAGCAAAGCTCTGCCTTTGCACATGGACAGGACCTCTGGTGACAGGGACTACTCATTCTGGCTGTTCACATGAGCTGAATGTAACTGGGGCTTAGTTAGTGACAGAAGAATTAGTCTGGGTCCAGCATGTGTGACACTGACTGCATTAGACAGCCAGGCTAAATTCAGTATTTCTGGAAAAAAGCAGTACTGGAGTGGTGCCTTGCAGAGGGAAGGACCTGTGCAGTATGCTGGAATCAGGAATGTCACAAAACAAAACTGCTTCCCACTCAAATAGATAAGAAAAAAGGGTTTTGAAATGCCTGGTCATTCCCAACAGGCTTTACCCAGAAGAATATCAGAGTTTGGTTTGGAGTAACAGCTACATGCCACTGAAAAATCACTTTCTACCCACAGATAACTTATAGCACACCCAGGAGTGACCTGTTGTCATGATCTCTGCCTTGAAAGCAAAACGAAAGCAAACAAAAATGAGTTTTGCATGGATTTATGCTGAGTTCCTGCCCTTAATTAAGCTGTTGGGGGCTGCTGAGTAACCAGTCTGCTCTCAGGGATGATGGCATCAATCCAGACCAAGCCCAATGAAGTGAAAATTGCAGGCCCAAACGAGAACGGGAGAGACTATTTCTTGAGCTAGGAGAAGACCCCCAATGTCAAAATCCATTGGAACCCAGAGCACCTTGCTCATGGAGAGTGATGGACATTTTGGACTCAGCTGGGCTGAATCTGGCACGGTTATTTGTTTGCAATAGTAATATTTTGCCCTCAGAAAAGTTGAAAGCCATCTATAAAAGTCTGTTTTCTGGTCCCGTATTACTTGTACAGCACAGAGCAATGCATCAGAGCAAAGCCACCTTAACAAAGAGCTAGTTTATTGAGAAGAAGAGCTTCACACAACCCCCAAGTCACCAGCATGAGGAAGCTAAACATCAAAGACAAGCCCCAGTACAGCTCAAGAGCACTGGATGAATTCAACGCTCCGATGGCTCTGCATGCTTCAGATGGCAGCACAGAGCTAAGCAGAGGTACTGGTATAAGATGTTATCAGTTTGAGAGATCTACCTTTCAGACAGCTTGCACTCGCTTGTGTGAGGTCTATGTGCATCCTATATTAAGTTCAAAGGCTTTTTTTCGGGAAAAACCATTAGCCCTACATTTCTGGGACTGTGGTAGGATAGGCTGCATCCTAGACACTGAATCTGCGTCTAACCTCATCATATCAGCAAGAGTTAATACCGTTTTCCCCAGTTCCTGGGCAGTGATTGACAGTGCATAGACTGTCGCACTGGGGCACCTGCAGATAACCACCTGAGATAGATCAGCACAGGAAACTGTTTCCACACAGCGTGAACGTGCAGGTGGTGAGCAGTGGAAGGAGCATGATTTTTATCCCTTTTCTAGCTAACTGTTCTGGGCCCCCTGCATGACGTCTGCATAGCTGAAATGTCATCACTCAGCCAGATGTTGAAGTCACATCTGTCTAAATCTGGTTGGATATATGGAAAGTACTGTCTATTTTGAAGGGCATAAATCAAGGGGCATTTCTGTGATTAAGGGATTATTACTAAATCGTGCAGCTTCTATTAATAGATTTCTATTAATGCTGCAGGTGTGAGTAGTAACTGCTCTTTGAAGCATTACTTAATCACCCCCTTTGCAAATCTCTGTAATTCAGCTCTCATAAAAATACATGGATTATTGATTGAGAGGACCTCTGGGATCCCTAAAATGAGGCTCAGCTCAGATGCCTGTGCAGTGCAGGAGACGCACTACAGATTGCTCTCTGGAATGTCTGCCAGGTGTTTGCAGTTTCATGCATAGTGTGTCTTGGATACAATAAAAGAGGTGGGGGTGGAGGGGAGGTCATTCCCATCCAGGAAGACCAGGCTCAAGTAGAGGAAGGAGGAGAATGAGGACCATTAGTAATAGCTGAAGAGAGGTTGAAGGTGCAAAGGTTACAGGGTGGGCTACTTCTCCTTCTCTGGGAAACTTCGAAGAGTGAAAATAGAGAGCAAGCAGATCAAATCTATGTTATCTTCAAAACTAATGCGTAGCATGCAGTCAGATCTTCAGCATGCTTGTAAACCACACAAGCAATTGGGACAAGCCTTTAGAAATGTGTTGGGTACAAGGGTAGATAGGAAGGTAAATTAATCTTTAAGAAACACATGAAGATCTCTAAATAGAAGATGATTCTCCACAGCCCGGTGTTAATACTTAGGATTACATCTGCAAAGCTTAACACTGATGAGAATTGAGCAGGTGAAGCTAAAACACAACCATCCTCCCTGCTTAGGAGACCATCATGGTTGACCTCTACTTGGTTCAGACCTGCAAAAGGATTTCAGTGCCACTTAAGCAGGGCTTGGACACAATGGTGTTGCTTAAAGGTGTGCTAAAGGCATGCTGTGTGGGCATCTGAAATACTTCAGGTGCCCAGAGTAAAGCAATGTTTTCTGCAGAATAATAAGAAAGCCAGCAAGAAATGGACTCCACAGAGCTCCCTGCCCACAAGACCACCCTGTTTCCTGAGCTGTTCATGCAGCACTGGCTGGGGGACCCCTCCACCATAACCACTGAGCAGCCTTGCAGAGAGACCCTTGAAATCAAATCACCCTCTTCAAAAAGTACTTGGAGGTGAAGAAAATTTCTTAAGAAGAAAGGAGAAGAAGAAAAATCAATCCCTCACAGAACTGCTTGAAAAAGCACCATTTTCCAGGGTGCCACCATCTGTTCTGTGTTATGGGGAATAACCTTGATGTTATTACATTACAGGCTTATTAATATATACTAGTGTGTTAAATCTCAACCAAATGTAACAAGCACAAGAGAGACATGTAATATCACCGATGGCTGGAACAACAAACACGGTTCAGTGCAGCGCTTCTATGAGGGTACAGGACTTCTTAAGGTGCTTAAAGGCAAGCAAATTCCCAGCAGCTCTGCTGAATGGGCTCATTTTCTTCAGCTACAGCTCCAAAGTAAAGTTCTCCCACTCCAGTTTTCCAGCATTTCACAGGAAAGGGGTATTAGGGCTTGAAATCTTGTGCATTGCTGAACTGCAGCTGGTTCAGCAGACTGGTGCCCTACTGGCACCGTAAGGCACTTTGTGGCTTTTGTCTTTCAAGAGGACCAGTTTGAATAAATAAATACTCTCCACAAGGCAAGGAGCATTGCTGCTATGCTCAGCACCTGTCTCAGGTATCTATACCTGAAGGGGAATGGAAAAGACACGAAAGTGCTTTCATGCTTTGCCTTAATATAATTCTTAGGAGAGTTCAACTTTTCATTTATATTATAGTGCACTAGAAAAATAAATGACCAACAGAAAAAACGTACCAGAGCATGTAACTGTTGATCTAATGTTTCTGCTTTTCCTTTTCAGTCCTGATGTGGGATTTTTTCTCCTGTTCCGTTTCCACTTCTGCCTTGAACCTTGGAAGATGAACACCTAGGCTTTCTCATCTAACTTTCTCAAGTCATCTTGGAGCACTTGGAGGTTTCTTCCTTCACATCCTAATTAAGGGTATATCAGCGTCCCTTTGGGACTGAAGCAGTTAACGAACACCATCCGGCAGGTCACTTATAAACTATTTGCCCTGAGATTGAGGGCAAACTCTGGTGAATTCCCAAGGAAAGAATCAAATGAACCTGTTAATGAGCAGAGCATTAGGAGGAAGAAAAAAAACAAGACAGGATCTGAAGTCTTAAGGAAATGTAGGAAATAAAGGTTTGTTTATCTAATGGTTTTACTGGTGTCAATGCACAGGACTCTCCCTCCGTTTTAAAACAGTTGCAAACAAAAGATTCAGTTGCAGATAAGCTTTGGGACTTGTCTTTTCATGAAACAGCTGTAAACATTTCTTACAGATGGAGAGGAAGAGGGACATGTAGCATGTTCACTTCAAATAAAACCTGGCAGCAAGGTTTTCTTACATTATCATCATTATCTGGAGCACCAAGATGAGTTTTAGTTCACACCTTTGCCTGTTTAACATCCCTATATAGTAAATCTGCTTATCTGTCCCTAGAAAATTTAGTTTAGGGTTTTTACTGCAATTGTCAAAAAACACCATCATAACCTGAAGAGAAGGTGTTGGGACATGGCCAGCCTGTAAGAAATCCCACAGGAGCCTGGTTTGATGAAATTTTCATAGATGATCCATAGAAAATCACCAGTATCAGTTTGCCTGTTAATGAAATGACTCAAGGAGCAGAAAACACCACCTTCCCCCAAAAAATTCACTTGTCGTCTGAGAGCAACCAGAGTGGGGTTTGTCCTTATGTCTGGGACCAAACTTCGCTTTCACTCTAAGCAGGCCTAGGATAGGGTTGGTTTCTTAAACTTAGAATTTGCTGTGTTATCATTATTTGTATTAAGGTCTGACATGTAGCCCAACTAAAACCTGTACTGCAGTAACACAAAATGGGTCCAAACCTAGAAAATGTTTGACCTGAATACAGCTGCATGATTCTTTCAAATGAGAATGAAAATACAGCTGCTTAAAATATAATCAGTTACCTTCAAAAAACCACAATATTTTAGTTAAAATATGAGAAATGATTAAAACCCCCAAAACTTATCAGAGCTTGTATTGCAGGTAAAGGGAAGCGTCCTACATTGTTGTAACACCCCTTTCTGCTTATCTGCAGAAAACATGTGACAGGACCTCTACTGGCACTCTGTGTCTCATTGTTTGAACTAGACCAAAAGCACCATGTATCGGGTTCTTTCAGCCTGAAGCAGCAATGCAGATGGGAAGAGTGACTGGGCTTCAGAAGTTTTGCAGTGAGGCAGAAAGAAAGGATACAAATGAGATTTTTTACTTCATTTAAGTTCTTCTGACACAGAACCAGGGAAACTTTCTTTGATCCCTCATAATTATCACATGACATTGGTGTTAGAAAACACATCTTGATTTTACAAAGCTATAGTATGAGCCATAAAACCCCTAGTTTGTTGTTTTTGCCAAAACCAGAAGGTCCCCAGGGAAAAGGTATCAAACAAAGGCAGAGAGGCTCCTGAAATAGCTCTCTATAATTTGAAACAAGTGAGTATCTAATGTGTGAAACTGGTATTTCTGCTAATGCTGGATTGATAGCCTCTTAGAGCCAGAGCATCCTTTAAGTTTTCAGTTTAGCTCTTACCTTTTCCTTCAGGTGGATGGCCTTCAGATTCTTGTGTCCTTTGAAATGTACTGTCCATACCCTGCTCCTCAATACAGTTCTCTGCATCAGTTGTGGTGTCCATCAGCAGAGGGCTGACAAGCACTGGCGTCTCATCAGTCGTTCCTGCCAACCTGGGGGAGTGTTGGTGAAAAAGAGGGAAATATAAAAGAGGAAGGCCCCATAATGACTGTTCTCTGCTAGGGAGCGAGGAAGGGGTGCACTTCATAAGGATTAAGCAGAGGGCTGTAAACTTGGCATACTTGCATCTGCCCTAAGCCACACACAGTCAAGAAGTGTCTTGGGGAGTAAAGGAGAAAGATGACTGACTTCTGCTTCTGGGGGTTTGTGCTGTCCCATGAGAAGTGGAATTAATAGAAGTTGGGAGCTATCTCTACATGATAACCCAAGATATGAATCCATGTGAGACTGTGGTTGAGCAGCCCCTTCTGCATGCTTCAACCATGGCAACCTACACAAACCCCAGGCAGCTTCACTAGCTATCAGGGCCATTTCACAGGCAACATCTTTACAAGCTGGTATTTGACCCATTTCTTTCCCTGCCCACTGACATCAATAGGACATTTTCCACTTGCTTCTCTGAAGCCAAGGCTTTTTTTTTTTTTTTTGAAGAAGATACTTTGGTGTGGGGCACTTTAACAAGAACACTAAATATGCTGATGGATGAGGACAGCTAGCCAGCAACCAAGAGAAGGGAAACTTTGATGAAATGCAGGGAAATAATAACTTAATAAGAAGCACAGTAATAGGTTCCTAAAGTCCACTGGCTCACTCTTTTCAAGGCCTTACCTAAAACATAGGCAATACAGCACTGATGTCCATGTATTGACTTCGGAAGAGATGAGTGATCCTCACTGGAGCCTCCAACTCCGTAGCCAGGGGATCTAAAACATCTAGATATTTTTGGCTCCTTACCTCCCCTACTAAACCATGCCTCCAGTTTTTCAGCCAGAATACCATGCTCGGCTCAAACATAAGTCAACTGTCCCTACAGAGAAGTCAGCAGAGGTTTCTAGCCATTAATCCCAACTGAATTGCTCCATACCTTCTTACAACACTTGCAGGACTATGTGAGTTACAACACCAAAGTAGGAAAATTAGCCAACTGGCCCCAGCCAAGGCTACTCTGGCTCCTTCCTCTCAGTCACCAGACCCAGAAAAACTGGTTTCTACCACAGACATGGTATCTACTGTGCACAAGTTGCCCCCACAATTTGATATGATACAGTGGAGGTTCAAGAGAATTTTCACTTCCTCCTGTTGTCCTGTTCCTATATCTGTATTTCACCAAAGCTCAATATATCAAGGAAACTTTCAAAGCAACTTTCTCTATTTCACAATGTCTCAGTAAATCAAACATGTAGACAGAAAATCTAATAAAAAATACTGCAAGGAGTTTCAATCAGAAGAGTATATTGAAATGTAGATAGTAAAACTGCTGTAACTAACTGCAGATGCTAAAGAAACTATAAATCTACAGTCAGCATGGTTTGCCATGTTACTGTGCTAGAGCAGAGACTGACTATAGTTATACTATTTGACTCAATAAACTGGCATTTTTTATTATTATATAATGCACCAAGCTGCTTTAGTTTTACTATAGTAAATACAATTCAACCGTAGCTTAAAGAGAGTTGCTGCTTTCCTTTGCTTTTTTAATACACACAGTGAAGCTGGAAGAAGTGTTTCAGTAACACTTCTGTGCCCTTCCTTTACTTTCGCATCATACACTTGTGTCTGAATGTGTGATCTCTGTATTCATTTTGCTTGTGCTTTCCTTCAAATCAGAAACCATCTTCGGTGATTTTTTGCAGCACAAGGATTTGAGACAGAGACAAACAGCAATGTTTGGATTCCAATTTCAGACAGATATGGGGGTTTCTGCATTTGAAATACAAATATTCTGCACAATCTTCATCCTGAAGTTTCTATATGAGAGCTTGCTGGGTAGTGGTCATTTGGCCTAAATGGAAATTGCCATGCTAAAGGACAGAAGAATGGGCTGTAAGGAAAAGGATGCCTTTTTTTCCTTATGGTGTTACATTTACGCTCTCAGATTAGCTCTTTCCCTCTGCACTCACTTCCTTTCCCTTTACATACCCACCCAGAGAGCAGCAGTGTGATGCCCTCTGGGAAGTGTGTTCTGGTGTCAGTCTGAGAAACATAGGAACCACAGAAGCAGAAAAGTATGTAGATCTTGCTTTTCCTCCTCGAGAGGCTGAGATGACACAGCTCCAGCACAGATGGGGAGAAAGCAAGTTACTGAAAAATAATAAATCCACATTATTCATCAAACTAATGGTAAATGACAGTGATTTTCTCCACGTGTCATTGTTAATTGTATTCTTACTGCTTTACATGTTTACATCCCAGTTGTCAGCTCCTGCAGCCAAGGGATATTACGGCAAAACCCAGGCCTGGGATATTAATTCAGGCTGGTGTATTAAGACAAGCATTTAAAGGATTCACTTTTATTGCACACATGTACACATGTACTAAGATTAGAGGCTTCAGTATTGTGCAAATGTGTTTGGCCTCCCTGTTCTCCAGCAGCAATTCACAGTGGCTGCTTGTGGCTCAGGAGCACTATGGGCACAACATTTCCTCAGTCACAGCTGCCCTGGGCCATGCCCTCCATCGCATGGGAGATGGCCTGCTTGAGTTTCTTGCTCACACAGAACACAGTTAGCAAGGAAATCCTGGCACAAACTACCAGAAATACAAGCATGCCCTTAATTCAGACCTTGTGCACTCTTCCAAAGGCATTTGGAGACAAGCTGAGGGTTGACTTGCCTCTTCTCCTCACCACATTTCTCTGAAGGTCTCACTGCCAAATTTTCTCACTGGCCAAAAACCTGAAGGCATCAAATTCCTCTTTTTCTGGTTGCCTTTGCTGGGAGTTTATTTTAAAAAGAAAAACTGTATACTTGGTAAGTGTGATTTATTGTGAGTGGAAGGATGGCCAGAGGAGATTAACTTTGGTTTGAACAAAGACAATTGACCTGAGCCATTGTAAGTGCCATTGTGGGAAAGCTCTAGTCGAAACCAGATCTCTGCCACTGAAACCAGGTGCAGTCACTGACCAAATGGAAGCAAAGAATCCAGAACATCTCTGAGTTTTGGACAGAGGTAAATTCAAATCAAGCTCCTGTAATTAAGGAAGCTACTGCAACAACCATTCCTCTCACTCTATTCAGCTGAAATCCTAGAGGGGAAATCAATGGTTGGACCAAAATCTATGAATTTAACTTTGCATCTTATGTCAGCTATGAGACCTGGACTTCAAATCTTCTTTGACATCACCAAATGAATCCTGAGGCTTTGGGTGTCACATCACCAAGCCAGGCTGACTACTGAGAAGCACAACACGAGCAGCATCAGAAGCAAACCAGGCACTAAACATTTAGCCTTATTCACTTGATCATCATCAGTGTTGCTTCCTTACTCAGCCATCTTTCTCTTCCCGCCCAGGAAAAACTGGCAACTATTTTAGGCGTCCTGTCATTATCACCGAGATGCAATCTCTGCTAAACAAACTATTTCCAATGCATCGCCAACTAAACCCTGGGTTGACCTTTGACTTCATCATCTGAAATATGACCATAAAAATAATGAGCCTGTAAACTGCTTTTGGCAATTATGCTGCTGCTGGAATGAAAGGACGCTGTCATTAGCATGTAGCTTATGAACCCCAGCTTGCTGGTCCTGGCAGGCAGCCAGCCTGGGAAACCGAGCCGGCCTTAAAGCTGACACAGGTTCAATGGGATAATTAGGCAGCTTTTTTGTTTGAGTTTGTTGATATAAATGTGGTAGAGATTAGCCTTTTCCCCCCTCAGCTCTGGGTAATGGTCAGGGCTAACAGGTGTCAGGCTAATGGTGCTGCGGGAAATTAATACTTGGTTTCCTGGTACCTTCCTTTGTTGTTTTTCCCTGCAGAAGAATTCCTCCAAATCTTCCAGCGCTTTGCAAGTGGCTTCCCTCCCTCCTTCTTTTCCCCCCTTCTTATTTAGCTTTACCCAAAATGCTCTATCAAGAGGAGCACGCTGCCAAGTCGCATACAAAAGAGCTGGGAAGCGCTGCATGGAAAACGAATTACCATCAAATTGGTCAATCAGCCTTGCATTTATTAGGCCAAGGAATAAAACTACAATTTCAAAATAGCAATGGACCAGATCTCTTTTTTTGAAGTTAGGAGGAAACCTCCAGGGACATGAGCCAAAGCAGAATAAAGGACACCCAGAACGTCACGCAGCTCTGAACAAACTACAGTACTACTTATAAAAGTGTTGAGGTCACTTCAACATCTGGTTATCTTAAGTAACTCAGGACAGGGTTCTTGGCACTCAGAATGAATTGAAAATGCCAGATCACCTAACAGCTCTCTGTAAGTCCTTAGTGTCTATCTGTGCTTAATGTCAAAGTAAGAGAGACAGCAAGAGAAATTGTGACCATGCTTTGTGCAGGCGGTAGCTAGCTGATAGCCTATGCAGAAAGCAAGCTTTCTTGCTCATTTTACTCATACACGCTGCCTTTTATCTCAAGGAATGCCAAAGCACTGTAAAGGGAAGGCTAGGTCCTACACAAAAATCACTTCACCCACCCCAAAAATTCACCTGCTTCTGGGGAGGGACCTACTTACTAGTACATCAAACACAAGTGGGAGAGGAAAAACCCACATGAAAGGCTAGTTTTGTAGTAATATGCCATTGATAATGCAGGACATGGCGGCAGGTAGCCTTTCAATTAAAAGAAAGCACAGCAGGGGGGCCTTAAACCCATATTCTGCTAAGGATGAGCAGAGAAACCACCAGCACACGCCACACTGCTGAGCCCTAACGTTCCTCACCTGCATCCCAACCTGCCTCCCTGCAGGGCCTTCAAAGGCTACAGAACCATCTGCTGAACCACATGGTCTCAGCAATCATGTAGGTTTTCCCTCCCTTTCTTTTCCTATGCTTTTTCTTCTTCCCCATTAGTATTCACTTTCCCCAAGACTTGTTTTCCCAGTCTCCCACTCTGCCCTCTGGATCCACACTCTGCACCTGCTTTCTGGGATGCAAAAGCCAATTGATGTCCTTCTTCTCTTCTCATTGCATCAGTCTAATTCTCTCCTGCCCCATGCTGTGCCTCATCACTGCTATGTTTCAAAATGAAACCAGTCCCTTAGTTAAGTCCTAGGCACAAAGGTCCTACTTTTTTTCCTTGCTCCACACACACAATAGCAGGATATGGCTATTCCAGAGACCTCCTCTGCACTCAACCCTTGCTTTCACACCAGCACAGCATGATAAAGATGCTGAGGGACACCTTCCCTGTCAGCCTCTTCCTTTAGCAGAGGAGGTCACCTTCCTAATGCTGCTGCTCCCTGATTTACAGGAGCAGCAGAGGTGCTCTTGAAAGCTGGAGAGGGTTGCTGTAGTCCAGCTTCAGTTTTGCTTGCCTGCAGCAGTGAGAGAAGATGCTCATCCTTTACAAAGTGTGAATAAGTCAGTTGGAACAGATTACTATGTGCTGTGGTAAGTTCTCCATTTGCTGGAGTCTCTAACTAAAAAGCAAATGCATTTCTGAAGAGATATGCCCTAGCCTGGAAACAATTTATTAGGATAAAGGCCAGAATCACTGGATGGGATCTATGACTTTTGTAATAAAAAAGGTCAAAGTAGTAACAAGGGTTTACTGCAGCTTAAAATTCCATTAAGGTATTCTAGAAAACAGCAATGAAAACATACTGTGTCTACAAAGTCCTGCTGCATGCAGGAGTTATAGTTTGAGTATATGTGTTTATGTGCCATAGCAATATTTCAGCTACACTTCATCTTTGGGTGGCTGTGGTTCATCACCTGAATATGAAAGATTAAAAGAAATCAAACCAACCAAGCAAACACAAAATTAACCTCTCTTTTGTAGCTTTCCAAAGACTGCAAAATAGAGGCTATAGATACTATGACATACTCTTTCCTTAGCTTTTCTTATCATGATATAAAATATCATGCTATATATATGCTATAAAAGTCAAAGGGAGAAGAGTGCTAGCAAAGACTGACATCAGAAGATGAAACAGCTTACCCTACATGGGTAAAACCATCAGAAAACCCCAAACAACACTGTTTCTATGAGAAACTTTGATTAAATTAAAATCCCTGCAAAGAGGTGCTTCTGTTTTCTTTTATCGCTGAAGAAGTGGCTCAGTTTTCAAGGCACAAACCTAATTTAGTGACTAAAAAGAATGTGATGCCAAGATCTCCACATGATGAACCTCTCCTTCAGACATATGCCTGTGGTCAAGTACTGCTCTAGAATACAGAGAGGCTGCTTTAATGCTTGGGTTGGTCCAAACTATTGTTGTGTTTTGGGAACTAGTGACTAGAGCTGCAACAGCTTTGCTTTGGTGTAGAGGCACCAGCGCCATTCTGCTTCACAATCAGCAGTGTTTGCATGGAGATGAGGCAGTGAAGTGGCAGCCCTGCCACATTTGGAGTTAAGATGTGCTGTCAAACTGTGTCAAGAAGGCAGTATTTATTTGTGTAGCAGTAGTGTTCAGAGGGCAACCTGCACATGAGCCAGCACTGAGGCAGGATCTGCAGCATCCTAGACCCTCCACTCTGCAGGCTTCCCAATCTAAGGCAGCAAGAGGAGTGAGAAGAAATGAACAAGGAAAATACCTTTGCAAAAGGATATGCAGAAAAGTCAAGCAGCAGTGGGGAAAGAAATCAAAATGGAAAAGACAGATGACCAAGCAAATAGGATATGAGATTTTCCACTGATTCCTAGAGGGTAAGAACAGAAGCACATTGCCAGGGCAACACTTCCAGCATCAAGGCAGATGAGTGGATGAATTAAGGCAGTAGCCTGGCAATAGCACACAGACACTGATTGATACTGGGCTGCCGTACTGAAGATCCTGACAAATTGCCAGCACTGCAGGTGCAGGCCGAGACTTTGCACCATGACACTAACTCAGACGTTATTGTGACTCACAAAGTCTGTCCATAAGAGGAATATTTTTTGCCACAATTCTTCATGTGCCGCACATGAATCCTCTGCTTAAGTCAGTGTCGCCATCTTAATAAGAATGACCTTGAATTACTACCTTCAATAAAGCCCTTGAGTACTTTAGAACTTAGTGAATAATATTAAGTCAGAGCAAACAGAGAGAGGTACGTGCAACACAGTCACTTGCAGAAAAATACAATCTAGGGTCTCCAAAAAATAAAGAGGGGAGGTAAGAGAGAATAAGCTCAAAATAAACATTTAAACTCTCATTTCTACTAATTGAAGATGGAAACAAAACCTAGATTTGCATTGAAAGGTGGATTCTAGATGGAAGGCTGGGGGTGGAGGTGAGAATGCAGGAGGGGGTAATAAAAACATTCAGACCCAAAGTTCAAAACACCACTGAAATGTGGAATCTGGAAATGGGAGAGGTCAAAGAGGATTCAGGTCTTGCCCTGGAAAAGTTTGTTGCCACAGACAGAAAGAAAGAAAACAAGAGGAAAAATGGGACTGTTTGCTGTTTCTCCTAAAACAGTGCCTTTAAGAGATCATTTAGAAGCAGAGTGTGGGGAAGCGTGGGATAGGATTTCACAGCTTTTGGCAGCTGTCTTTTGCCTTCTTTCTCCACGCACAGTGACAGCAGATTTCTCTCTAAAAGTATTGGCTAATTCCACGGGGAATAAGGATGCCTCGGAAGGAAAATATTTCTGTTGAACTCCCATTTGCACCAGTTCTGCACTGAGGTACATCCAGTTGGCTTACCTGGCATCAAACCTCATCTGTACCGATCTTAACAACAACAACAACAACAGAGTCCAAACAAAAAACAGCCTTTCAAAATCTTTTCTGTCTTCCCTGACCCAGTTTTGGTTCTGAATATGCTAGAAGATGCGGTCACTTAAGTGAGGATACAAGACATCTCCCTAGTGGGCCATTATACTCCATTAAAAACTGCCTCTCTCTAAGCTGTCACACAACCCACCGGATTTTTCCTTTGCACTGTCCCAGAAAGAGTGAGTACTTATCCTTGTTTTACAGAAATCTCTTTTGAGCAGTCATGAGTGAAGAGTCCACTCTTGAGGAAGGGTTAAAAATATTACCAGATGAGTTCCCATGTGGGCAACAGTTGAGAAAAATCTATTACAGGAGTCCAAATACAGGATATGCAATATCAGTAAATTAACAATCCCACAAAGAATTCTGTGTTATTGCAAGGCCTTTCAACGTGCACGTCAATCAGGAAAAGTCAGAGACTCAAGAAAAGAAGCAATAATTGCTGCCGAGATTGAGGTGGAGCTAATGATGACTAATGCATTTGTTATGGAACATTCTTCAATTAATTCCCCTGGGGAGGCAGTAAATCTTGTTATCTAATCTCACACACACGTCCCTAACCTACACTTCTTTCCAGAAAGTATGCTAGGCGCTTTCAGCGCATAGAAGAAGCCAAAAGGTGTATGGTTTTCTGTGGGAAAGACAGTTCAGGTATTTCTGTTGGAGGACAGCAGAAATTCTGAAGGGTGAGAGGGAAACTCATATACAATTATATTGCACAAATGTGCCTAGAAGTCTGAAATGGCATGAGTTTGGAATGGGACCTCACCTCACAGTCACATCCAGACAGGGTGGTGTGCTTTTCTCCTTGAAGCAAACCTGAGAGAGCAGATTTTCAGCTATACCAAGACTAAAAATATTTTCTAAAGAAACACTTATCATAATTCTTTGAAAGGAAGTATGGTTTGTGCAGAATATTCTCTGAAGAGATCTTGGAAATTGTTACAGTTCATTTGATAATATATTGCCCAATAATAGTTTCCTCTTCCCTCATGTTCCCTTAAGTTGCAATGATTCATGACGAATTCATACTACATGATGAAGTCATCCAAGGATCTCTGAATAACAATTAAAGTGTTAGCATTGTGTATTGTTCTGGCTCAAACACAAAAAGGAGATAATAAGATAAATAGTAAATACTTAAATATTTCATAAGCACTGTTCTCTGCAACAAAAAGCATATACAGGTGAAAAATGAGGAAGCCACAAGGGGAAAAGGCTGTAAATAATAAGATATAGAAGATAAAATATTTGCGTTTTGGAGAAATTGCCTTTTATTTCAGCTGCATTTATTAATATTTGAAAGGTAATATATGGAGCTTTAGGCATTTAGTCTTTACCTTATATAAGATTTTAGCTGAAAAAGACCAGGAAACTTGCTGGACGCTGTCACTGATATATGACAGGTTTGAGCAGATCTGGGAAAAGCAAACACAAACTTCTTAAAATGATGAAAAAATATTACTGCTGCTTACATTATGGATAATATGCAGCTGTTTATCATTAGATAGATACTAAAACATATTACCTGCATATTACCCAGAAGCCTGAATAGCTATTAGCTTTGATTTTGTTTATTCCTGGTGTGTGATTTTTCCCAAGAGGAGGATTTTGGTTAACTGGAAAATATCTACCTTGTACAGTTGCCCTTGTGGAAGTCCATCTACATTTGGGCTCCTTAATTCTAGTCCCACCCCAAATAAATGTGCAATTGCTTTGATGTTGGCATGTGCTGAACACTAGAAAGAGTCAAGTACTGGCAGGTCCTACATTGTCAGACTTTAGCCATTTGGCTTTGAGATTTAGGCTCTCCTTGCTTATATTTAGAGACCCAGGGAAACCTCCACTGTATTTCTTCCTTCCCTCCTTCTTCAGTGAACTTCTAGGATAGAGAGCCAAGAAAGATGAAAGCAGCTTTGGAGGCCAAGCATCCACCCATGATTCATCCTATACAGGCATTTAGGATCCAGCTCTTCACCCAGATCAGCTCCAAAAAGCTTTTGCTCCAGGTCAGTGCTCCAACCATTCCTGACATTTGGAAGGGCAATGTTTTGGACTTTGCTTTGCCACTCTGTTCCTACTGCCTTTTGTTTTACTAATAACAAAGGTCTTTACCATATAATTAGAGCATAAACAGAATATCTCTGTATGTGAGAGAAGGGATCTAAACAGTCCCAGACTACCACGATAAGAAGGTTTATAAAATAACACATACGGACTGGAAAAACAAAATCCAAATGCCTTCAAAGATAAAAAAGAATCATGGACACAAAGTATTTTGACATTTCACAGTACAGCATGAAATATAGAGGCACACCTCCCTTGCTTTTCTTCATTAAGATCAGTCAAAACCTGTGCTTAAAAGACCCTCAGTATTTAATGCAGAAATGAGATACTCATTAAATGCTTGTGCTTTAAAACCTCACTCTGTAAAGGGAATTCAATCTGGTTCTCTTTAGATCCCCACGTTAAAAGGCCTTGTGGTGGGTTTCTCATAAGCAACCTCTAACTATTTCAGCTTGCTGAAAGTATAATGTGGAAAAAAGCACATTTATTTGAAAAACAAATCTTGAAAGTTTAGCCATTAGCCTCAACGCCAATAAAATCTTCTGGTTCAGTCTGGAGTCTCTCAGGGGTAAATGTACAGGTGCTAAGTGCGGAGCAGCTGCAGCAAGTGATGAATTTAGGGAATGGTATGAAGTTTAAAAACCAAGATGACCAAATGAGATACATTTTACAATCAAAGCCCAAGCTTATGTTAAAAATTAGAATGCCTTTATAGATGCTTTTGTTTTTCCCCTGAGCCTTCTAAAATCAGTATGGCAGCTAATGCAGAGTTAACAGCAAAAGTACTGAGTACTTCTGGCAAGTTATGGCTCAGTGAAAAGCTGAAGCATAAAATGTTTGTGGATTATTATTATTTTTAATGTGTGTGGTAGAATGAAAGGCACAAGACCGATGCTTATACCCTACTCCTTTACATAAAGGCCTCCTCATTCTGAATCAGGCAGCCCTAAGAAGCTATGCAGTGAGTGTAAACGAAATTTGCACATGTTTCTAAGTGCTTTTGCCTTGCCAGAACAGTATAAAGGAGCTTTAATGTTACTCACATTCTTATCCAGTGAATAAGAAATGATTGGATTCAATTAAGTGTCTATGCTGGTGCAGTGTTAGAACAAAGTGATGGAGAAATCCCATTTCTTGACTTGAAAATTTGTGGCTGTAAATATAACATTACCACAATTTAGGGTCCAACTAGCGAGTCAGCCCATCCATCCAGGCATGTGGGAGAGCTCCATGTGGAGCTCAGTGGGTGCCTGCATCGACACTCAGAGCCCCTCTCCCCACTGCAGTGACCTGCATAACAGGGGCTGTTGCTTCTCAGCTTATGCCACTTACGAGCAAAGGCTCCTCAGCAGTCCAGAGTTATGCAAGTTCTTAAACTGAAGCCATAATGCAGGCCCTTGGCTTTAAGCAGGACAACACAGCATGTTTGGGAGGGCAGGGAGCCCTGTCACAGCAGCAGGCAGGGAAGAAGAGAATCCTGTACTTGGATGTGTTGTGAGAATGGGAAACAGCTCAAGAACAAGCCACGATGCTTTGTTATATCATCAAGCTGAGAAAGAGTCTTTCAGAGATGTCTCTTGAGTTGGCAGAGCAATTTGTGTTTGTCTGTTGAATAAGTCCTCACAGTAGCACAAATAGGAAACCTTATACCTTTTCCCCTATTTAAACACCTGCCTCTGTTACCTACATGTCAGGATCACCCTGAAATTTCCTCCACAAGCTGTGTGTGGCCCCTGGCAATACCATGACCCTGTGTAATTGATGGAAGAGTGTCTATGGCTTTCCAGAGAAGCAGGAACCAGCCAGTAAAACCCATGTATTAAAAACATCAGTCTTCCTTTAAAAATGATCAATATGAATGTATGTATTGGACCAACTACTTTCTTACAAGAAAAATTAAACATCTAATTTAATGAATTAGTGATTTTCTCTTCCATCATTAAGTCATTTCTAGAAATAAAAAAAAATACTCAAAGTCCAACTGTATATTTATCATGTTTAGTGCGAAATAAATCCCATACCAGTTCTTCTGTCCTAGGCTTCCCAAAACCTTGTACATGCTTTATAAACACTATTAATCATGCAGAACCTGTCAGCAGCGTTAGCAGAGCACATAATGTATTTGGAACATTTGCAGCGTAACAGCTTTGAATGTAAAGGTCATCATCTCCACATTAACTCCATCAAAATAATTGGGTAATTTTGCTTTAAAAACACACAAAACAGTTTCTCCTGGAGATCCCATGTGGCAGCTGATTCTGACATCTGTGAAAGAAAGCATTGAGCTGCATGTATACCGTCACAAAGCTGCATGGAAGATCAAAAGGAATGGATTTGCCTATGCTAACTCTCTAACAGAAGAATGTCAAACCCAGGAACTACACCAACTCATCCAAGTCAAGCCCATGCAAGTGAAGCATTTTTGCAGGAATGATAGAGCCCTTGTCCATCACAGAATGCCTGTGGAGTTGCTGTGGCTGAATGAAGCCCCTTTCCTTCTTCCTCTTCCTTCTGCTGGGAGTGCCTGTGGCTGTTCTCCTCTGGGCATGGGAGCAGAGGCTGACCTCCTCTGAAGGCATGCCAGCACTACTAATCGACGGGCGGGGAAGCTGTCAGCGATTCTTCCTCACCTCTCCCTCAGCCCCTTAGGCTCTGTCTGTCCCATGACCCCAGGCTGCACCTCATCCTTGTGCTTCTCTCTGCAGAAGCTCACCTCTGACTAAGCTGATAGGCAGCGACAGGTACACAGCTTCTCTTATAGACGAAATAGTAAGGCACAGATGATGGAAAGAAGGGATTATCCATCTCTTCCACCATTGCTAGCCATCAGGCACTCACAAAGAAATAATTAGTTCTGAAAATAAGCTCTCTGGCCACAGTGGGTGTCTCATTCACCTATTTATCACACATTTGGATGCATTTGAATGCAGCCTTGGGTGACATGGTCTAGTGTGTGGTGTTCCTGCCCAAGGCAGGGGGATTGGAACTGGATGATCTTAAGGTCCTTTCCAGCCCTAACAATTCTATGATTCTATGTTAGAACGAGGTCTGGGTCTCATCCCAGATATTATGTACAAGTGAAAGGTCCTTGAGACTTGAAAAAACAAATCCAAACCATTAATGTGCTGGCGATTTCTATGGCTTAGGCAGCAGTGCTAGTTCCTGGCAACAAAACCTGACTGCAAATACACTACATTGATGGGTCAAAAAGGTGTCTCTCAAAGGTTACCTTCAGGATTTGGATTTCACATCAATCTGCCTCTAACATGCCATGGGTCTGATTTGAAGGTAAAAGAGATTTAAATTTTGAACAAGCCCTTAGGCACAACCATACTCTCACAGTAGCACAGATTTATGGCCTCATCAGTGTCTTCCAGCCTCTGCTACTCAGCTGGAGGCAACCCAGGAGAAGCCATTGCACAGCACCCAACATAGGGAAAAGATCAGATTGAGGGCAGAAAGGAGTCAAAAGTCCCTGTGAGGATGGTGGTGTGCTGAGGTGGGATGCATCCTTGGGCTGTCCTGGGGCTCCCTGAGCTCCAGCTCCTAGTGCTCAGTGTTCAGCCCTAGCCCATAGTTTTGTAGGATAAAAACTGGAATTTAAATGAATACACAAGATTTATATCTTTTGGTTTAAGATTCTTGCATATGAGAAGTGTAGGATGAAATTGCATCATATATCCTCCATTTTTGGCTTTAAATAAATAAGCAGAAGACCTAGTAGTAGACTATTAGACCTTACAGGTAACTTCAAGAAGCAGATACGTTTTCCTCCCCATGAATCAACAGAACCTTATTAGCATAACAAAAAAAAAATCCTCAAAACCAAAAATCAGAATCAACCATAACAACGCAAAAGCTGTTTGCTGTGTATAAGCACATTTCAAAAAAGGATTTGCGGACTGGGTGCCACAAAAGACCATCAGACAGAATGAATGGTATCATAAGGAAAGAAACACACATGCACTTTTATCTACCAGCTAAGACCAGTGTTGCAGACACCAAAATCCACCCAAATAATACACACTGGGAACCAATAGCGGCTTCTCTGTATTGCACACTTCTACTTGTCAGAAGATATAACTGCTTTATGAAGTTACCTGTATAAGCTGTGTTATTTCATGTAGTCAACAGACAACATAATAAGCAGATTCCATCCAGTGAGTCAGTTCTGAACTTCCCCACGTTTGTTATCCTGGATTCTGGAAGACAATTTTTGCCATTTGGGGAATGCTCTAGAGAGTGGTTTCCACATGCTGGGCACTTCAAGTGGTGACATGAACCCCAGGTATCTCCTTCACAATCAGAAAGACTTCTTCCTTTAGCTTTAAAATATAACCTTTCATGATTACTTTTAAGAGAACATGCCAGTGTACAATGCACACACCCTGGAGCCAAGTTAACATGTGTGTTACCATCGGTTAGAGCCATCGAGAAATACATCTTCCACTACTTGTGTTCTGAACTGAGAGTTTTACAGCACAGGGAACACAAAAATGTCTGAATGAGCTGATGTTAGAGAAGAGAGTCAAAATACCCAGCCAATCAGGACAATCAGTGCTACTGATAGAATCTTCATGGAATTATAACAAAAATTACTTAAATCTGGCCAAATGGTGGACTGGAAAATTCATCAAGTCTTTTGTACCCAAGGAAATAACCAGAAATAGATTATTTCATCAGCACTGAATTCTCATCCAAAGGCAAGCTGGTGTTCATGAATTTCCTAGTGTCCTCATCCCTAGATAAGGTTACCGTGTTCTCCTTGGCACTGCAAATCTTTCCCTTCCTAGCAATGGGCCAGGCCAAGTTGTTCTCACTCTGGCCTTACATGGCATGGTGGGAGAAAATCTGGTTTAGTTCACAGCCATTTGATTCATTGCTATCACTTTTAATGAGTGCCAATAGCTAAAAATTTTGCAAAGGAAATACCTGCCTAATATCACTGGCCTTTGGCCAACTTATTTTCAAATAGCATTGGCTTGCTCTGACCATTAGCCAAATCCAAATCCAGACAGAAGGAAAGATAAGGCTCTGCATTTTACTCTTCATCTTTTGTACATCAGGGACCACTTTTAAGCCGTAACACTACCTGCAAAGGGAACCAGACAGGGAAACAAGCACATGGTCCAACACACTGGGAAGGAGGTATCAAGAGCAGCCTATTCAGATTTCTTTCAAAGCAGCAGGCAGGAGCTACTTGCTGTTCATGCTATCAAAGTCTCAGTGAAGCCTCCCTGTCAAGTTTATTTAGCCCAAATGCAAAGCCAAGACATCAAGCACAAAATCCTGGCCCCTCAAAAGGAAATGGCAACCATTCCCTCCCAGCATCCGACCTCAGGGACAGGGTTTCAGCCTCAGCTTCAGGCTCTGCCACTAGCTCAGCACATTACCCCCAAACCATGCAGTCCCATCACTTTTCCCACCTGCACAGAAGTGGCACATTTCCAGCCCTGACTGAGCTGCTTGGGACTGAAGGGCTCAAAAGCTATACTGAGCACCCATGGCTGTTATTGTGTTCCTCTTGCACAAAGCAGAAAGGAGGATGCTGAAGCTGAGACTGCAGGACAGGCTAGCACTTCAGATAAATACAATAAAGGCCAGCCCAGCAATCAGTAAACAGTGGTATAATTAGCAAATGTTTTTCTATTTACTTCCTTTAATATGCAATAGGGGGAAATGAAATAAAATGTCAAGGACTTCATCAAACAGATGGTTCTGCACTTACTATTTTTCTCCACCGTATTGTTTGCGTCAACTAAAGAAACTCCTTTACGAAGTGTGACTCATGGATTCCTGGGAAGCTGCATTCTCAGCAGGGGGAGGACAGCAGGGAAGGACAGGAAAGAGGAGGGAAGAGGACTCAGCTCATGAGCTTTTATTAGGAGTATTATTATGTCTCATTAATTAATCTGAACGCCGCTTTAGTGACGTCTCGGTCTCATTTCACAGGAAAAAATTACTCTGGATTGCCAAGTTAAATAGACAATTACAGGAAGACCAAATTATGCCTACATTGCATTCCCTCAGGGCACCAGGCCAAGTTCATGTCAAACCCATAATAACTAGACTACCCTCACTAAAAACAGCTCCTGTGGACGTACGTCATGAGCCATTTGTAATCTACACAGAGGATGTATTGATCTTCCTTGGGCTTCCTTTCTCATAAACTCATAATAGCAAAGACAGGATTTTTGAAGTGTCTAACTCTCTGCAGCACATATGCAGAGCATAAGCTGTGTAAAATCTAATAAAGCCTAATTAAAGCATAACCATTAGCTGTTTAATTTCCTTTTCTTATCCCAAGGGGCAGCTGCCTAAAGAGCAGAAGGAGAAACTTAGTACATTTCAGAGAAGGAATGGGAAGAGAAAAATCCAAGACCCCAACAAAACCCCCCAAAAGCTTCTATTTTTCCCGAAGACAGACACACAGGTACAATCCAGGCAAGGTCTCTTTTTAGCAGTTTCTAGATCTGCTTGGACTCCAGAAGAGCTGGGAAATCCTTAGGAAAAGAAGGGATGTGAAAGAACATGTCCAAGAGAACGCAATGCCCTTAAAATCCATTTGAAATCAAAATGGCTTATGTCTTCAGATCTCTCTATTGTAATTCCTTCTCACACTTGCAATGCCCAGCTCTTGGTCTATTCTCTATCTCTTTCCCTCATGTGCAGGTCTTTACCCCTCACCCCCATCTGACAGATCCCAGCTGAATAGACCAAATTGTCCCCAGTCCTGGTAGGCTCCCCAGCTGGTCCCCTCAGCTCTTTGGCTTTGAAGCCCCTTTCAAGCACAGGTTTCCCTGCTCAGGCTGATGAGTTCCAGCGGCTCGAGAAACTGGTGTTGCTTGAACCAAGGCACTAGGAGCCTGATGTGGCTACAATGACACAAACCTGACTCCTTCCTCCCAGTCCCAATTCTTCTCAGTACATCCCTCAGGCCCATCATAATTTGCTTTTCTGTTATTCCCCAGCTTAGTTTTCATGTATGAAGAAACCTTTTGGATGACACTGCACCCTCTTCATCTGCCCTGAGCACACGTCTGGCCTGCCCAGTGCAGGAGATCTGGGATCTGGATCACCCTCCCTCCTAGGGCAGGCTTTTCCTCATCAGAGTAGCACAACTTCTCATTCCCTTTCCCTCAAAGGTGAGCTCCAAGTGACTTGGTCACCCCCCAGACCCAGCAGGTCACAGCCACCATCACTGACAGCCATGGGAAAGCCATCTGCAATGCAAACCCCAGCGGTTTCCAGCTCATATGCAGAAATAACACTTCCCTCCTCCCTCAGATACAGCTATGTACCACTAAGCACAACATGGACCATTCCCTTCTGCTCCACACACACATATACACATGAACATTTCTTGCTCCACACTCCTATCACCTCCTTCCCCTAGCAAAGATCTTTGTTTTTCCTCTTTGTAAAGTGGTGGGAACAACTGAATGGCATAGACCGTTCAGCTCAGGCCCCAAAAGAGCAGCCAGCTGAGTCTGAATGTGTGTCTCAGCCTGGTGTAAATTTTAGCATGGTGTTGCACATCCATTCTGTTGTTCTTGGCAAGTGGGGACATCCTCACCACACAGTTCACACTGCTCAGGACTGGCACAACAGAAAAGCACAAATAGCCCCGTGGAAATACATTCTAGCTAGCGTGGGGATTCTGGAAGGGGCTTTGTTTTCTCTTTCTTGTCTTAATGTTGTACAAACAAGCAATGAGTGTTATTGGATCTCTGTTCCTTTCCCAGGCTGTAACATGCTCTCCGTTTTTCCCCTCTACTGCCCAAGTTTAGGATTTTTCATGATCTAAGCCAAGCTATTCAAGTGACAAAGCAGATTGCTTTGCCTCCAGCCAAAGCTGTGACCTTTTTAACAGTGAGGTGAAAAGGCAGCATTTTGAGTATCGTGGTGCTTTTGGTTTGGAGCAAGGAAAAATACTTTTCCCTCTTTAACAACCAAGTGGCTTTTTACCTTACGAGTGGTTGCTCAGCATGGAGAAGAGTAGCACTTTGTTCAAAGCTGGTGACAAGATATTCCATGTTTTTCTCTGTCATTCACGAAATGCTTTGTCAACTCCTCACAATTTCTATTAATCTTTCCTTTTAAAAACTACTGCTGGATCTTCAAATAGCACTGTTGAGCAGTGCAAGGAAACCTACAGCACCCTATGCCTACCTATTTCGAGATGCATGAAGCATTCTCTCTTCTTAACTTTAAAAACTGAAAATTCATTAAAAAGGGAAAATCTCAATGAAAAATGCAAACTCCCAACAGTCTGTGTGATGGAGGCTGCTCTGCAGAGGATTGCACACTGATAAAGGCTTTCCTGTTCTGAAATAGCAATAGGAAGAGGTGGAAGCATCAGTTTCTTGTTTGGTTCTCAGCTCCAGCTCTAATGAAGGCAGTCTGAGCCATGTTGCAGTCTCCTTTATTTTGCTGGCTTTTGACAGTTTAATCTTGAAGTTTTTTAGCATGGAGTCCACCTATTCCAGAGTTATCTCCCTCCAAAATGAAGGGTCATGAGCACAGAGGTTTTCCAACAGCGCAAGAGGGATTCTGAACTAAAAAGGGAAACTGCATATAGCCATAGCTCTGCCTCTTCATTGCTAATGCAAATATTAACTTAAAACATTTTGAAACATCTTATTTCACCTGATACTAATATCCACAGAGAATCATAGGGTTACATCATACAAATACTCATCTAGGCAAACTTTCAATGCGCAATATCAGAATCTTCTTGTTTATACCAAAACTAAATGTACATTCTGTACTTCAGCAGCAGCTTTGGATACCCATCAAAGGACAGGCACGCTTACCTTGCAATAGCTTTGCAGGGTATGAAAAACCTATGGCAGTTATAAGGAGAAAGTTTCTTAAAACTTAAGGTCATCATCTCTTGGTTTTTACTCTGCAGAGATCTGGAAATAAGGAAGACAGTATTGGGGGTGTTGGGAGGTGCTTGCTATCCTTCATTTAAGGTATGTACATTATTTGCTAATGGGGGTACAGAGAAATGCAACAAGCCCTAACTCTTTAGGAAGGTAAAGCCCACCCTGCACAATGTCACATGTAGTAGCAGAGCTCTTTTTCTGCAGGTGTGGGCATCTGTCTCATCTTCTGCTCTGGTCAAATCACCTTCAGTTCCTCTATCATTTACAGCCTACAGCGCAGTGGAGAAGGTGTTTATAAGGAGGATAGCTGCCAAGCTTCACAAGTCAACGGCATAATCTGCTGGTGCATGTTTTCTCCAAAGAGCCTTCCCTCTCTTTATGGTCCCCCTGCCAATCAGTGGTGCTATGGAGAAGGTGTTTACAGGAAGAGGTGCTGCAGCACTTCACCTCCTCTGGCAGTGTTACGCAGTTGTAAAAGTCATCATGTAACATCTCACTTCTGCAAAGCAGGAGATGTCACGCAGCATGATGAAGATGCTGTCTGGTGCGTACTCCTCCAGGAAGCCAGGAAGAACATCTGTCACCAATAGTTCTGCTTCAGCTCCATCTGCACCTGGTTGTTCTTTCTGCAAGTTCCTGTGTTATTTTTCTTCCATATATTCAGACACCCTGTGGTAGGTTTGTTGTCTTACATGGATTGCCATGGTCAAAGCATTTGTTCAACAGCTACAAGGAAAAGCAAATAAATTAGCACCAAGTGACAACACTCTTTTCCAGAAAACATTAGCTTCTGTGGCTCACAAGATATTCTAAGTATTGTATGTCTTGATGGTTTCTCCTTACAAGGGCATGGCAGGAAAGGGTCAACTTCTGGCCCATTAGAGAGAGCCATGGTAGCATGCTTCAGGGTGGTAGGACAGAATGAATACACATTTGTTCCAAATGATGTCAAATTAATTTTAGTACTGAGGATAGGAAGGAATTGTACTGCAAATGAGCTTAAAAAAGGGAATCTGTAAGAAAACATCAGAGTCAGGGTGAGCTATCAGATTGGGCTTCTGATGCGTATTGCATAGAGGACTTGTCTTTGTTTTCTCTCTTCCTATTTCAGTTATAAAATAAGATTTGAAAGTACGCCACTTCCCTTCAAAAGGAGTAATTGCTAAGAAAAAGTATTGTGTTTTGTTTACTTAGTCCCTCCTTGTTTAACCCACAAGAGAAGCTTGCACAGTTAATGCTTTATCATTCACATCCCTTATCATGCTCTGAGAGCACGTATTGTGCATGAGTCATAATTAGCTTGTTTGTATAATACTAAAAGGAAAACAAACAGCCCCATATCTCTCTGTCACACTAACAATAAGCTGACACATACTTAATCAAAATAGAGGATACTGAATTAATTCAAAGAGATTGACTTTCAAGAGGGACAATTGGAAAGTTCCCCCAGAGCAGTTAGTCACTCAGAGTTCTGCCAAATACAAGATGAAATTTGTCACATCTGTTCCAGAATTAATCATTTCTCAGATATTACTACAGTTAGCTTCAACCTATTTCCAGACTTCACCATGAAACAGATGATGAACAAAAGAGTGATGCAGGTAAATATTTAGAGGCTCAGACATAAGAAAATAACTCTGTAGTAACTTCCTTGCTCACACTTCTGACACAAAGCCAAGAGCACCTGCCTGTGAACTGGCAAAGCCTGCACCAGTGGAAAAGTTTAGGGGAAAAAAGACACCCAGTTAACCAGTTGCTGAGGAACAAAATGACAAATAGTACCATTTGTCAAAGAGCCTCATTTCCACAGCTAGTCTTTTGCTAAAGTTACAGGCCAGGATTGCTGGAGCAGGAAAACAAAGCAATTGCTGGCCTTTTGGCTGCTCTGCAAGTGCTTGGAATGGGACTGGCTGTTATATAGAGATTCAGGTATTCCAGAAATCACCATACACTGAAGCAATACAGGACACTTGGTAGGACTGTAGCGGCAGCACTGTCAGGCATAGAAACAGGGTGAGCAGATAGAGGCACTTTGCTAAAGTGTGACCCAGCTCAACAAAAGCCTGCATTATTTACCTCTATCAGACAAACAAGAGCAGAGTAAAGATCTCTCATTTACAAGGCAGAAACAGAAGAAACATGTCATGCCGGGTACCTACGATAGTCCATTCTGACTAATTCTTTGCACTCAAGTAGCTATGTTACTTCCTCCTCTATGTGTAACACTTGAGTACCCATAGGATCAAGAGAAGGCAGCAGCTACAGCACCGAGACACTAACATCCAGAGGCTATGCAGGCACCCTATACATAGACATCTAAGTTCAGCAGGAAATATAGCAATGAACAAACATCCCCTCACTTTATATTTAAGACTGTGCCCTGAAAAGGCAATCTGTTCCTTACTTGCCTGGCAAATAGCACTTTTGTTACATGGCATCAAATCAAGGTAGATTCCTAAGGAAAGATATAAAAAAGATGAATACTTAGAAATCTGCTGGAAGCATCTTTGATTTATCACATTAACAATACACACATTTTTTCTTTCAGGTAACATGAAAAAAAGGGGGGGAGGGATTATAGCTTGGGTTAAGTCACTCACATGTCTTTTGATTTAGGTGAGTAATGAAACCATTACAAAAATGCATTTGGAACAAGTCATACTGCACGTGCCTTGATGGTATTTTTCAAAGCTTAATGCTTCTCCTCAATTCTGCTTCCTTTCAGACAGTCTGACTTTTTCCTGCCAACGTGCTCATCAGAGTTCTGCTTGAGTTTACAGCACCACAATTGAAAACCTGCATGGACGAGTCATGATCATCTCACCCATACGATATTCTTAAGCAGAGACTAGCCAAGTCTTTGGGAAAAAACAATTCAGGGTCAGATTAGTCATGTTAGCTTCATACCTCTGAACAATGAATCACGCATTTTATACCTTCAGAAGCAGAAAAAGGAAAGAATGCAAGTCATGACTTAAATCAGTCTCTCAAGAGCAGGCAAAGATACAAATTTCTTAGTGGAAGAATCGTGCAATGTCAGGAGTATTGGATGTTGCTGCTTTTATTTGAGATACCATCACTTTCTTGGAGAGGTTTAGATGTGATGAGCAAGTCTTCTCTAGCTCTGCTTGAAAAGCTACGGCAGCTACGCAGTGTTAGTTCACGTTGTTTGTTTTCAGCCTACCAGGGAGGCTTCCTGGGGAAGCCAGAAGAAGTCTTAGGGCAGCTTTCAGGCTGACCATCAGTGCAGCTTTGAAAGGATTCATTTGTTGCCAAAAGGACATGCTGACTTTTGGTAGCTTGGAGGATGACAATTTTTGCCCAGAGAAGGACATTTTTAAACCGGCTGTGCACAGAGCTCATCTCGTTTTGTGGCCATCTGCTGACAAAACCAGGTAAGCCACCGTGCGTCGGAAGAAGCAGGAGTCTCTGTTTCTCGGCTATGAACAGTAACTGTAGAAGTTCAGGTGTTCCTGAAAGTAAACCTATATTTACTAAAGTGACAACATGAAACAGAAAAAAAGCAACATATTTTAAACTAACTAAATCAAAAACCTTAACATAAATCTGTTTCTGAAATACTTTTAAGAAAAAAAAGAGCATGAGTGAATTCAAGGAAATTTTAGTATGTAACACCCCCTTTCAAGTGCTGTGACAGCCAGAGCCTTCATGGTCATTTGTCATATGAGGACTATGGTTCAACTTCCATATGCGGCCGAGAAATGAGAGCAGCAGACACTGTGCCTTGGCAGCCCCAGCTGCTTTGTCTGCATTTTGCCCTGCACACCGCTCCTTGGATGTTTGCAATGCCACTGGTGCAGCTCAAAGTACCCATATGCCAACAGAGATGGTACAGACAAGACCTCAATCTGCACATGTGTCTCCGGCCACGCCTCTTGCGAGCATGCACCAAATCTGGGCATAGGGCTGAGAAATGCTGGAAGATGATACCTGAGCCACACACAGTCATCAACAACAAACAGCACATGGCCCACATTACATCCCCAGTTAAACCTCCTCTTGCTTTTGTGTGCTCACACAGCCCAGCCTGCTTTGGCATCCCGTTCAACAGCCCTGGTCTTAAGAATATCTCCCTGGTCTTTGCCATAAAGTCAGAGCAAAGCAAACAGCATTCATAGCCGCAGCCCACTGCCAAAATCGCTTAGCACAGCGCTCTTGCAGTGGTAGATGTCATCAATTACACAGCAGCTAGGGAAGTTCATCCTCTCAGCAAATATGTATTTGAGGAGCTTATGGCAAATGTCTCAGTTCTTGACGCGTCTCTCTATTTACATCCTTAAATAAAACTCACTAACTCCCCAAAATGAGCCATACCAAACACACTGTTGGACTTTCCATTACTGTCACTTGTAATCCTTCTCCTCTGAAGCAAATCCTCAACATCCACTAAAACCACTTAAACCATCCATTAAGATCAGCCTTCAAAGCCTGTACTCAAACACCCTGTCCTCCTAGCTAGTCATGCGTCCTGCGGTTGTCCCTCCTTCTGACCAGCAGAAATCATTTATAGGACATTCTTGAATGCCTGGCATATCATTCCAGCAGTTTTCAATCGATTTTATTACTTCTGTGCACATCCCAGCATCACCAGCTGTACTGCACCTCAGGCAGATGCTCTTTCCATTCTTCTACAGTCTACTCTGCCTAGGGTTATTTCAGAGTACGCAGAGAAGAAAAAAGATGAGAATTAAGAGTAGGGGTAAAAAGTCATACAGAGATTAGCAGAACAGAGGTGTTCCCTGGGTGAGGCTCTGCTAACCAGCCTGGGACCACGCACCAATACATCAGGCATCAACTAATGGCATGACCTGCACAGAAGATACATCTGTGACTGTAAGAAAGCCTACAGCTCTGAGAAGTAAGAGCTCAGCAGCAAGGTGATAACAAATGCCTTAGAAGAAACCAGAGAACAATAAGGTATTGCCATAACCAATGCAACATCAGACTGCTAGGTCCTGATCCAGAAAAGTAGACCCCATAGCCCTTCACTTAGGTCAGATTGGTTTCTGATCTTGGTCACCAGATGCCGAGATTTAACATTCATGAAAAAGAGGAAAGAAGAGGGGTTTTGTGTTGTGTATTGCTATACAGAGAAAAAGCAAGCTTGGCAGAAGAGGTATGAAAGTTAGAACCACAACTACATGACAAAAATTCATTTATGACCTGTCTGTGCCTCCTTCCAAGAAATAGCTACTTTTGCTCAAAGAGGTCCATACATTTGGAGTCTCCTGTGCTCATGTGGAACACTCAAGAAAAGATATGGAGTAAAACATGGGAAAAAGAAAAAAAGGTGAACAGATCCAGATACTTACTGAGAAAGAAAAAGTGGGGTTTGTCTGGCCTGGTTTTGGTTTTGGTTGTTGGGTTTGTTTTGGATTTGGTTTTGGGTGTTTTTTTGTTTGTTTTTGGGGTTTTGTTTGTTTATTTGTTTTGGTTTTTTTAAAGGAAAAAGACAAAGTATTGAAACCATTTTTTTAATGACCACAAAAGTTTCAACCACATTTTTGGCACCAAAAACTTCTTAATTCCAGGAGGGAAACAGCAAGTCAAAGAAAGAGAACTGAGGTTCAGGGCTCTAAATAGGACATAAGGGTCCCCCACTTAAAGTCCACCTTAATGAAAGACTCACTGGTGCAGAACCAAGCAGTGTTTTGAGGCATGTTAATGAAACGAGGGAAGAAAGGCAGGGAAGGGGCAGGCTTGAGACCCTGAATGTAAGATGTACTCCTACTGTGGGCAGTCCCTAGAAAGGGTGAGTGAGAAGTCACGGTACCCGAGAGCATTTCTTTTCTCTCTTTATCTCCCTCTCCCTTTTATTCTAATCAAAGTGCATTTACAGCTTTCTTCCCTGGGTGGAAAACGAAGATGATCTGAAATGTCCTTTGCAGGACAAGAAAACTGCTCTCTGTCCTGATCACAGGAAAATCCACGTCACCTACAAGATCTACACATTCACACTCAGGAAATATGACTCTACCTAGAGTTTACTAGTTCAACTATAAATGTATTGTTGAGCTCCCTGTAGAATTTATGTACCTGCTTGGCTTGCTGACTTTGGCAGTTTCTTCTATATTCCAAGCAATAAGAATTATCTGCTGCATTTTTCTTGAATGGCTAGTTTAATATATCTGAAATATTTTCCTGTTATTAATTCTTTGTCATAGATACTTGTCAAACTTCAAAGAAATAGTCAGAGAACTATACTTGCAATTTCTCCCCCAAAACCCCTTGTCCTGGCTCAGTAATTGGCAATTTCCAGGCTCAAACATGTTTCCTATTCTTTATAGAAAGTTTCTATAATATTATTTTAATTCTTCTTGCCTAAAAATAGACAAAAAGAAAACCCACAATAAAACCATTCACCTTTCCCCCAAGAGAAATAGTCTAGAAAAGGAATATATGTCCTTTATATAGTGAACTGGATTAAAGGCATTTTGGAATCACAAATCTGGTTGGCAGAATTTGATCCCCGCAGCTATTTTCTTAGCTCTAAAGGAAAGAAGGAAGTTTCTACGTGCAGCACTGAGAAGACTGAGAGCCTGACGGCAGAACCATCCTCAATCTGAATGAAATCACATTAAAAATCTTTGCTACAAGACACAACCCATACTAATACAACAGATTCTTAATGGTACCTAGGACCTGATCATCCTGACTGACATTAAATCAAAGCCAGTGATGCTGTGGGGCTATTGGCAGCATGGCAGGGAAAGAAGATGTGGCTGTGGCCACATGGAGCCTAACAGGAGACCTCCTGCTGCATCCTAGGTTGTAGGACCTGGGGTAGTAGGACCTGAGGTCTGATCAAAGCATTTGCAGTGCTCTGGGCATGGTGACACAGCACCCTCATCCTATGAAGCCAGGTAAGGCTGACTAGAGGGACAAAGCCCTTTCTCTGCAGCCTCTGCCCAGTTATGGGCTGTGTATACCCTTCACCTGTGCACATTGTGGTTCACAAGGAAAAATCTCCCTTTCCATTCATGTAAAACCCCAGAGCCTGGGGCCACTACATGCCCTATGGGACAAAGGAGCCCTGCAGATGCAAACTAGGCACTGACCGCTCCCATCTCCACAAATTGCAAGGGGCAAGAGATGGGAGTCTTCCTTATGGCCTTGCTCACAACCAAGTCTGACTTGTCATGGGTGGTCAATGGCTGGGGGATGCTAGCTATAGAAGGCCTCCACCACCCTCTTATTCATGGTGTGCTGTGGGAAGATTGGCTACTCACCTCACGAGTTTACCTCAGCTCTCGGTGTTCTTGTCCTACTTAGGGTCATCCTGGCTTTGAAGTAGGAACTTTCTCTGTCCTTTTCAGCTGATGATGATTATAATGTGGGTCTCATGGAAGACTAACATGAGCTTCTGGGAATGCCAGGGTATGTAGGGTTAGCTGGTGGCTCAGAAGATGCAAAATGAAAAGGCTTGTAGCACAGGGTTGTTGGACTTGCAGCTGATTTCTCTTCCACCATCCTGATACTTACTATTGCCCAGTACATTAAAGGATAGAGGATGGTTACTTCCTTGACCCACATCAAAAAGCAGTGTTAAGAGAGGGAGTAGGATCAGGAAGAAAAGCTGCCTTATGGCTTCCAGGCACCCGCACATGCTTTTTCAGCGCTTGTTTATGTACTTGTAGTTTACAGAAAGACAAGTACCAACAACTAATGCACAGATACCTGGTTTCTCTGTTAGCCACAATTCATGTATGTACAATATACACATAACCCCCATGCCAAACACAGAGTTAGCTTCCCTGCCCTACACAACACAAAATCATTCAAGGCCACAAGCCAAACGAATGACATACAACTTGAGCTCTTTTATGCCCCTCAAAGAGCCAACCTCCAGCTCTGCAGGTCTGCAGCTGTACATAAATTACTTCACTTGGTACAGGTCTTCTGGTGTGCCACATGTACAAAGAACCACCCCTATCTCCAGTGCTTTTCTGGCAACTGATCATGCTTAATCTGCTCAATTGGTACTGGTCAGTGAAAATGAGATTTCTAAGTAAGGTAATCAGCAGAGCTATTCTTACCAGAAGTTTTTGGGTCACAAAAGTCTCATTGTGGAGCTGCAAAGATAAAGGAAGGGGAAAGCACTGCAGGTACAGATCTCATGGTTGTCTTTGGCAAAAAAAAAAAAAACCAGGAAAGGCAACCATGGGAACTGCTCCCCAGAAGAGACTTCAAGTTCAGGGCTGCTTCTCATGCCAACATCACAACTGGTGTTTCTGTGAAAGTAACTACCCTCTGGGTTGAAGTATAGCCAGTAAAACACATAGCTGAAAACACAGATATACACAGAAGTATCTGTGGCACATTTGTTGAATGGTGAAAAAATAAATGCTTATCCACAAAAATAAAATCTCTCAACAACGAAAACCAGCCCTTGGACCAGCATGCACGTGGAACATAGCTTGAAAAAAGAGACTAAATATATGAGGACAGCTGTGTCTGAAGTACCTGATTGCTACAGCAGAACAAATATTCTGTGCTGCTGCTCATCCTAACTGCAATGAAAGAGGAAAAAGAAAAGGCAGATTTTGGTAAGAATAAAAATAGAAGTAAAGAAAAAGACTGTTTATTTGTTTCTGCAAGGACTCTAGGTGGATATAGCAGAAGAGAGGATGGGCCTTGGCTAACAGTGCCATTAGATAAAAATCATTCCTCCACAGGGAAGCTGATGATGATTAAGAGCCTGCCTGACTGATGGGGGCAACAGTAAGATGTGGCATATGTCCAAGTCAAATCATACTATCTTCTCAACAGCCCAAGTGAGATGATATAGTCTGCACCAGGAAAAATTAGAGCTTGGCATGTTTTTCATTGTGGCCTTCTGTTGTAAAGACCTGAAGGCATTGAAACGTAGACTGATGTAACATACTGCAGGCTCTCCCTCTCAAAAGGGAGGAAAGATAGGAGTTAATCCAAACACACCGATTCCCTTTTGCCCTAACGTGGCTTTTGTAAATTCACAGCTCATTTTTTGTTTTGGTCCTGTCTAATATTTTGAAGATGAGAGATAGGAAACAGAGATTACCATTATCCACACGGGAGTCGCATGGCTCCTGAGCCTGTAGCTCAGGTTTGCTTCATCACATCCATGAGAGCACTCTTGAAGGCATCTCCCTCCAGCTTAGGAAATCATGTGGCATGAGAACAAAGCACTGCCAAAGGGACTGGGTAGCCACCATGGGGCTGTGACCAAGCATTGCCATCCAGCTCAGCCCATGGCCCCAGAGGGTGCTGCAAGGTCACAAGTTCTCTTAGGTAGAGAATAATTTCTAAATACTTTAAAGAGCTAGCCCTGACTATTCCTGCATGCTATTTAAAATCCTTATCAAGGAAGGAAAACAGGAGACTAAATGCACAGAAATACATCCCCCCACCTGGAAATTATGCTAGAAAAAGGAAGTAACTTAAAATAGGAGGTAGGATGTAAAGACATCCGACATCCAGCTTCCCAGGCTCAATGAGGACCCAGAACTTGCACTGTAATAATCAGTCCAGTTTCAGTAACACCACAAGACTTGAACTAGTACATGATGACTTTCCAGGTGGTTGCTCAATATTTAATGGCAGAGTATCTACATCTTGGGACCCCCAACCCCATCTTGTGCCTATGATACAGAAGTCATAGTGTCCATATCCAGTCAGCTAACTTTCTGTGCTGCTAAGTGACTAGCCACAGCACCAAGACAGTTTTTACTACAGATTTCCAGCTGTGCTCTGCCCAACCCTTGGCCATCTGCACAAAAGGGAAAGCACACAGCCAGACTTAAGCAGGAAGTTTTGCAGGTACTCCATACATTACAAAGGAACCAGACCATTAATAATGGTCAAATAGATTTTGTTTCCATTCACATACTCCTTCATTCCTTGGTCAGTCCAAATTAACTGGGTAGCTGTACCAATGTGAATGGTCCCCCTGCCGTTTTGGGCAGTCACTTCTCCTATTGGCATTCTGCAGGATTTAATGAACAAATGCTTCTCTGTGTTTGTGGTATTTCAAGAGGTAAAAAGCTGGCTGAAGCAGTGGCCTGTGATTGAAGTCACACAAATCTTTCAGGCAGGTTGCACTCCTCAAGTCCATCTCTGCAAACAAACAAGGATCTCGAACAAGGATCTGGAACAGGAGACCGTCAGAGGCGCAAGGAAGAAAAGGCATAAACACAGTTTGGCTCAGCTCTTGCAAGCCTTTGTATTACATGCTTGTGGTTAGGGGGAGCAATTTTATTGAAAAAATGTTTCAGAGTGAATTTTCTATGTAAAAATAACTCATTAATGGAGGATAATGCTGGCAACCAGATGGAAATGTCTGCATTTAAATCTCAACACAAAAGGAATAAATTAAAACCCAGAAGAGATATGGCAATATGGGTGCTTGCTTCATTGCCTGACTGCATGTTAGGGTCAGTTGTCCCACTTCAGTGTCTACTGAGATTGTACTTGTAGATACTGAGATGTCAGAACTACAAAAGCTTGCTGCACCACATCACTAACTAATTTTGCTAGGAAGATTAATGACGTATTTTATCCCTGTGTGGTTTGGAGAAATTGAGATGGATTAAGTTGAGAAGACTCGATTTTGAATCAAGGAAGCAAACAAGAACACGGACTTCATGTTTTTAAAAAAGCAGTTAAAAAATACGTGAGCTCAGAAAAGAATCCTTCAATTTTCCATTTCTGTGTTATTTTAACTCAAAGTTGTCTTCCTTACTGTGGTCTTTCTACTCAGAGGTGCACAGCAAACAAACCACAAAAGAACATAATACTCCTCTGTATCATCTTCTTTCCTCCCTTGGCTGTTTCTCTTATGGGAAAATAAATACAGTAAGATCTGTTTGAGGCAGCCTGGTCATGTTGACAAGCTGGTCTTCAACCAGAAGTCACACAAGAAGTATAATCAAAACCACATGGGACTATTTCAGGAAAGCATGTGGGCTGCTGGAGTGAAGGATGTACTGTATATGAAGAAACTGGTGATCTCTCCTGTGTTCCTCCAACATGACACTTATGCCTCAAAGAATCTTCCATGTGTTGGAACCCAAACATGTTGGCTTGGAAGGTTTGTTTACATTCAGCCCTTGTCTACACAACAAAGAGCTTGACCACCTCTCATCTCAACATCAATGAGAACATACGCTGCTTTCTTTAATTCAGTTTTTGGAAACAGTTTCTCCTGAATAAACACAGTAAGAAATAGCAAGCAGGGATCTTGAACAGCCTCTAGGCTACAAATGCATCATTATTCACACAATGTTTTTCCCCTTAAACCCCACCCATTGTCAAGGGTATTTATAGGATTCCTAGCAGCAGCAGTTTGCAGTATAAGCAGTCAGTAAATTTCAGGGGTGCACTGGATGCAAGGATAATTCTGGTTTTGCACTTTCACTGGGTATTTTGGGAGATTTTGTCTATCAACTTGGAGCCTCTGAGACCTTCAAATCCAAAGTAATAAAATTCACACTGTTCAGCACTATCCATTGAGTTGAGAAGTTGCAGCATCACATGTGAAATTGTGGGTGGCTTTCTAGCAAATGCCCTTTGCTGCTGAACAGGGGGGCAGGCTCCAAACTGAGACTCACCTTGTGCCTTTGTGAACTTACAGCTTTGTTAAGAGAGATTTTCGAAGGTGTTGCTGACAGGTAACTGCTTAAGAGACCCTTGGTGCTCTTGAAAACCTCTTCTGCTTTATGAACCAATTTGCAGGTTCAGCCAGACACAGCTTTGCACCACGTGCAGGCTGCTACCAGAACAGTGTGGTGGGGCCACTTTTGGCACAGGATATCTTGCAGTAAACTCTAGAACCAGCTTCTAAATCCCTTTTCTCCATGTTGCCCAGGACTTCCCGGGGGTTGGCTGCAAATGCCTAACGTTTCATTTCCTCTCTTCCACCAGCTTTTAAAAGTAAGAACGAATTGATTTTATTTGACCAGTCAGCCTTCTTTAGGAAACGGAGTTTGTACAGTGCCTTCAAAGCTGACTATGCAAACAGATAGGACACAGAATTGGGAGTCAGGAGGCTACAGCTTGGATAGAATAGAACAAAATAGAATTGAATCAACTAGGTTGGAAAAGACCTTTAATAAGCCCAGCCATTACCTCAGGGCTACCACTAAACCATGTCACTAAGGCCCTGGGCAGCCTGTTCCAATGCCTGACCACCCTTTGGGGAAGAGGCTGTTCTTAATATCCAGTCTCAGCCTCCCCTGGCTCAGCTTGAGGCCATTTCCTCTTGTCCCAACCCTTGTTCCTTGGGAGAAGAGACCGACCCCACCTCACTCCATCCTCGTTTCAGGTAGTTGTAGAGAGTGATAAGGTTCTCCATGAGCCTTCTCTTCTCCAGACTAAAACCCCAGGTTCCTCAGCTTCTCCTCACCAGATTAATGCTCCAGGCCCTTCACCAGCTTTGTTGCCCTTCTCTGGACATGGTTCAACATCTCAATATCTTTCCTGTAGGGAGGGACCTGGGAGGGACCCAGACCTGCTCCTAGCTGAGTAATACCTGCAGAAGGCAGCTTCACCTCTCATTTCTGCGCCAGACATTTGGGCTGTGAGCACTTTGCAGACAGGATAACACCTCCTTGCAATTTTGTACATCATCAGCCTTATCAGAACTCTGATTTTAGGTGACTCCAGTCACAATAGTAAGAGGCAGCCCATAGGCAGTGTCCCAGGATAATCTTGGTCATGGCAACAGACATCTTTCAGCCAAAGACACTGAGAGCTAAATCCAATATAGTTAATGAAGATCTTGTACAACTCAGAAGCTTGAGTTTTCTTTAATGTTTTCACCAAGTGATTCTCTCTAATGTAGCTATTAAAGATAAAGTTTGCTAATAATACAGTTATGCAGCACTGATACTAATTTAAAGTGCTCCAGCTGTATAAATAGAGAAACACTTAGGCAATCGCTTTTATTTGGGTAATAGTTGCACTTGCTACTTTAGGGCTATTTAAGAAAGCTGCTCTCCCTACCAATGGCAAAATAAAACAAGCTGATGGATCTGTCATCATTCCTGATGGATGGATGCCAGCATCACAAATCAATCCCCCACAGTCAGCTCTCATTAGCACCTTGCTGGCAGTATCCCTCTGAAGATCCATGCCTGAGACAGGGAGAAAACAAACTTTCCACTGACTCTATCACCTTTGGAGATTGAATCAAATAGATACCACTGTCAGGCCAGTTGGCCTGAATCTAAACAAAAATGAATGGGAAATTCTGATGTCCGACACATTTTTCTGCATACTTCAAAAGGCGCTGTGTTAACTCAGCACCTTGTTCCCCAAAAACCTGTGGTGTTGATCCAAAATGATATGATAAGAAAAGTTCAAAACAGGAAACAGAAGAAGGAAGTATGATGGTGATAATGAGGGCAGGCAGTACATCAGCAAGAAACAAGCACATTTTCACTTTTATTATTAACTTATATTCACCTTTCTCCCTGATCTGGTGTTTTCACTTCATGACAGTAAGTATTCAGGGTTGATGTAGAGTCCTCCATGAAACTGTGAAAGTTATTTACTCAAGAACAGAAGTGGGAAAAAGGTGAATGGAAAGCCTACAACTGTGACCCAAGCTAGGATGCAGCAAGAAGCACTCTGGCAGAGGGAGGTGAGCAGAGTGGGGTAGAAATGCAGCAATAGATAACCCTTTCTTGCGATGGATTACAACGATACTGTCTAATGCACAGAATATACACCCTATATGCCTGTTTTCCACCATTGAGCTCCTGGGTTTTATTTATGAGCAGGGAGAGGAAGGAAAAAAAATGGCAAAAAAGGAAAAAAAAACAACCAGGGAGCTAAAGTAAACTCACTTCAAAATAATTTTTAGTGGTCACCTATGGCTTGAAATAGAAAATGTATAGAGTAAGATACGTGCAAGATTTAAGCTTCCAGCCATTAGGATACACCTGAATGCACTGCTGCTTAATAGGGGTGCTCAGATGGTAGCTAAAGTAAGAGTAGAAAAATGGAAGCCCATCAAACCAGTGGATGACAAATGCCCCTGTAACATGATAGGAACATAATGAATTTGGGAGCAATAATATAGTCAAGCTGCTCATACACTTCTCACAGATGTATTGAGAACCTTTTAAAAGAACATGAATATGTTTTACAAGAATGATGCTTAATTCGCTCCATGGCATTGGAAGGCAGCTGGGAAAAGCACAGTTTAACTACTGGAAATCAAGTCCCTTTGGCAAATAGGTGTTAGAGGTGGTTGCTCTCTTTCAAAAAGAGGTCAGTTTTGAGTGGTACAAGTGTTTGGAAATCAATAGTTAGATACCAGTGTTTAGAAGCACAGGAGGGGTATACTTCCAAATAAGATGCACACCTGTGTTTGGTTAGTAATCCAAATCTGGTGAGAAGGTGGCTCTTCCCAAGTTTCCAAAAGTATTTTTCAGTGTGAGCAGTGCCTATAAGCCAAAGAAAAAAGAAATAAATAATCAGTTGAATGAAGTCTTGTGAGATTTTCCTAGATAAATATGAAAATGAATTTTCCAAAATGAGATTGTGCTTGCTCACTGACATCCTGGGGTGGATGTCAGCCTGGGAGCCGCACCAGTTGGGCTGGACTTTGAGGTAGGATGAATTTTAACTGGATGCTTTTAGTTATAACAGCACACTGCACTTAAATTTGGTTACTTAACAGTTTTCATCAAGAGCGAGCAACGCGCCCTAGGAAGAGAAGCAGATAAATCTAATCTAAGTACCTTGGCTATTTTGACAGGAAAAGGACAGGCCACATTTGTTTGACCTTTTTTACTCAAAGTCCAATCTTTGCCCAGTTGTGCGCAATCACCGCACAAGTTCATTCCCCACTGTCAGCAAGACAGGCAATACTGAAATAAGTGCACGATGACATCTACTCGTGTCAAAAATAGCAAAACTAAAACAAACAAACCCCCCTCAAATAAACCAGCATCAGCAGCCGATTCAGTAAAGACAACATGGTATCGGCCCCTTTAAGAGGAGGAGGTTTAAACCTCTGGGAATCTCTGGGATGAATCTCCCAGGCTCTTGCAGCTGAAGGGTCTGTGTCACTTGCCACTTTCCCCTTTTCCCTCCATGTGCAGACTCACACTTGCCCCATGTGGCTGAGCTCCAAGGCACCATCCCTAGCCAATTGCCTGCACTGTATTCTCGTGGGGGAAATAAAGATCCCTTTAAAAATAATTGTGTTTCTGTTAGGAGGGAGGCAGAGGGGTGTGCTACACCCGAGCACAAGGCTAGAGAGCTCTAGCTAGGGAGAAAAGCTGGTCTGGTCTGCTTGCCTCTTTGAAAGGCTGCTTTAGGGTCTGCCTCCAAGTTCAGGATTTTCCACGCTGAACCTGATTTGAACCTGAATCAGAGCCCAAGTTTCCGTTGGACGTAAATCAGTTTTGGCCAGATCTTGTCCCTGAGACACATGTGAGCAACTCCCGATGAAGTTAAGGGCTGATGTGTGCGTGCACATGTCTGTGTAACTGTAGGAAGGTCATGAGTACGTGCCTATTCTAAAAACTTTGGGTACTCGTTTGATGTGTTTCTTGCCTTTCATTGCCTCTTTACTCACTAGTGAGTCTTGTTTTTCAGTGTTTGGAAAGAACAAGGCTTCTCCTGATGCTAGCTGTTGCTCTCAGAAGAGATCATACATAAAGTCTTGCTGGATTCCCATCTCAGTCAAATGTTTACAACAAAGTCCTGGAAATCAGAAAGTCAGGGTTATGTCCTTCTGCCTGGCATACACATAGTGTCTCTCTGTGGCTGATCACTGAGCCAAAGCTATCTATCTAAGATGTCCTGCAAGACTAAAAACTCTGAATCAAATTCTTGGCACCTTCTGCCCATTTCCATCCTGCCTATGGTCTCTGTGCACGTGTTCACACACATACAAGAAGCTGTTAATCTTAGGTAGATTTTTCAAAAGAAAGACAGTAAAAGCTTTCTTTCAGTAGACCCATCTTCACATCTTTTTATTCTTATTCATTCCAAGGTGTCTTTTTCTCCATGTGGAAAGTATCCCTCAAGATTTCTTTAAGAGAAGTCTTAAAAGTCCAGTTAACCTGCAGGCATAATAAGAAAAGATCCACCAGGGAAGCTGCATGGTACATGTACAGAGCATATGGGAAATTTCTCAGGGAATGTGGTTTTGGGGTTTTATCCCCCTGTCAAAGGAGGCTGCTCAAGAAGTGAAGGAGAGTTTCAAACAGCCTCACACCTGGAATAAAGCAAAGATCCCAGACAAATACAGACTTAATTACTCCTCCAAGCATCACATAGAAAGCTACATATCACAGGCATGTCATCAAGTGAGAAATCTTGTTAAACATGTAATAGATGCTTGATCTGTTCTGGCCCCTCTCTACAAAGGGCCATACTTGTCCCCAGTTGTTGTTGCGTCCATGACAGATGTGACTTAGAAAATGACAGTTTGTTCCTGGTTATAATAACCTTAAATATTTAACAATTGTCTTTGTCTGCTACATTCAAGAGACATTTTGCTTGTCTGTTTTTCTCCTGAAAGCTATAGCTAAAGTCAGTTCAACGTCACGTATAGAGTTGCTCTGTGCATGGAAAAAAGCTCCAAGTACAGCACAGTATGAAGTGGATCTCCACACTTTCAATCTCTGAGGGAGAACGAGAAAAAAACACTGGATCAAATTTAGCTTTGGTGTAAGCGGGTGCAATTCCCAGAGGGATTTGCACCCGCTTATGGCAGGATTGAGTTTGGCTCATGGAGCTTTCAGGGTGGTCGCGTAATTAAATTATATGGTGGTTCAGTGTATTTCTACAAAGCCAAATGATGCAATATTTTTCAGAGAGGACAGCTGTGCATTATTTAAAATAAAATCATCTACTACCTCCATTACCAGCTTGCTCTCAAGGTTCAGTAGTTTTCCAAGCCATCATTGAGGCATCTTAAGCTTTTGTCTTCAGAGAGGAACACTGACAGTCTGAATTATACGCTGCTTCCTCCTTATTAGACTCTGCTTATAAAAAAAATACTGCCACTGTGGTCTACAGTTCAATGAAGTCCATTGTAAACTCCCCACTATAACATAAACCTCCCTAAAACACATAAAATTATTGGCTTCCAAGACCAGTCTCACTGAAAGAAAGCTCTGTATTTAGTCTTTTCTTAAAACACAGGTATTTGGTAGGATGGAATTCAAAATCCCAACTCAGCTTTAAAAGGTTTGGTCCAAGGAAAATTGACACAGACCATGTAATTTTAATTAAAGAAAGATTTCGCTCCTTTATAGCCAACAGGGGCATTGTAACATTGACATATTGATGCTAAATAATTATGAGTCCATAAATAATTCAGTATATAAAAATGCTGTATGGCTAGTGCCAGGTAGTGAAGGGAATAGCACTGAAATAGCTGACCTGCCAGGTTACTACTACAATGCCAGGGTATAGGCAGGCAATGTGACCTAGCAGCTATCAAAACAGTGAACACCACAGGCTACACTACCCACAGAGAGCACTTGAAAGTGGAAAACCAAGGGCTGTCCAGTTTAGCCACCTCAGCATTTTAGCACCACTGTCATAGAAGAGGATGAACTTTAAGGAGTGGTACCAAGGAGAAAGGCAATAGGGAAATCACACGAAGAAAGAGAAATATTAAAAAACAAATTAATGATGAATCAAGAACACCTTTTTTTTTTTTTTTCCAGGAGTTGGGTGAATACCACAAACTTATTTCCATGGATAACCGTTTACCTTTAAGACCAAATTCAGTTCAGACGTGCTCCTGACCCTGTGGTGTTCACTTTCCATGAACTTTCAGAAGTCAAACATTCATTGGCATAGATAACTGGGAAAACAGACTTCAACCTCTCACTCCAGGGTATTAATGCCAGCAGGGACATATTTTAAGAAAGATGGTATTTTTGTGTTTTATTTATTTAAAAGCTTGATAAGGAGTCTTATCTTTACCAAATGAAACATGTCACACAAGTTTGTGATGAGAACCATACACACAGAGCTTTCAAATACATTTCTGGTCTGTGCTATTAGCTGTGCTGACATTTGAAAATGCTCTGCCCATGGATGCTGTGGGATCAGTACATCTTTATAAGCAAAGAACATGAAGATGACAGGAAATCAGACGCATCAGGCAGGCACTGTCAATCAGTATCCCTAAAGCTTCACAAAGAAATGCACATAGATGAACATTGCATTGAAACCTTTCTCAATTAATTAACTATAAGATAACAACCACGTGACCGGGCACTTACAAAAGTTCCATGGCTTAAAAAAGATAAAATAAAAGGTTTTATGTTTTATTTCCCAAGATGAACCCGGAAGGACAATTCTGTTCCTTCCCCTTTGGAAAGGTTCAGTGGCTTCAAGCACCTCCTTCAATTACAAGCATTGTATTGACAAAAATGTAAACAACTGACAGCTTGTCAGCTCAAACAAGAATATCCTATGGAACCCCTTTGTGTTGGATTAAATTATCAATGTAAAGACAACTGCTAACAGCAGCGCGAGGAGACTTTATGAAGTCAGGGCTTGCTGGAGGAGCAAGTGCTAAGTAGGAATAACAATGAAATGTTGGACTGCTCCTTACATCTCCCAAAATTGAAAGACTATACCAATCCAAGAAAACCCTTGCAGCCAGCAAACTGTGTGGTTTTAGTAATTTACCCCTGCAGTTAAAGTTTTCCACGCTTGGGCTTGGTTCATTGCCCCTCTCACAGCTACCCTAGATCTTTTTACATGCTTCATGCTGCCCTGTGAGTGTTAGATTTTCATTAGTGAATTAGAACAGGAAAAAAAAATTAAGAAACCTTTTCCCTCAAGGAAATAGTCTTCAAATATCTGTGTGCTCACTTCTGTGTCTGCACGTATGGTGCCAAAGACACAGCCTGTCCCTTGGAGGGCCAAGCAGCATGATGGCTGCAGTGGGAGAGCCAGGTCTAGCTCCAGGTTCATACACGCTGACTGGTGGGATGCAAGCAGCTACTATGCAGGTCCTGGCAACTACAAGGGGGTATGGGTCACGGAAGTGAAAAATAAATCGCAGGGACACTTTTATGTGCCAATCCAAGGTTACTGAGTGGTTTGCATTGATTCCATGCAACTCTTGTCACAACTCTACTGCAGGTGCAGCCCTCTTTCATCCTCTAAATCAAGACATTTCCTTTCCCATAGTCTGGGAAAATAATAGACTCCTACAGCTCCAACCAGAATAGAACCTCCTACTGAATGATTTCTTCCTTCTTTATTTCTCTTCTCACTGCCAGTAACAGCTGCCTTATGGTTGCCGTTCAAGAACCAGTGTTAAAAGCATTCCTGACAGCTTGTTAGGGCAGTTTGCTCTACTCAAAAGCTTCATCCTCAATTTTATTTCGAAAGAGAAGTATACCCAGCTCCCTGGCCTGGATTCCTAGTGTCACTTGACAGGTGGAACCCACACTTCAGTTTTGGAGTAACAGAAGACCCTGAAGTCTACTTGTGGACTGCCTTCATAGAGCTAGGGAATGGTCTACATGGGTGGCCACCACCAGAACGTACCCCTGAATCTTCATCAGGACTCAGAAGTTACAGTGGTCACTTATCACCACATTTATTTAGGAGGGGAGCTTTGCCAAGACCTCAGCATTGGCTGAATTTTATCCCCTCCAAACCAATTAGGCTTTGGGGGATGTTTTCAAATACAGGGGGACCAGAGGAAGTCCAGGTCAGAGGGAATGAGTTCTTGGTTCACTGCAAACAAGACGCAAGCCACCCACCACAAATTCACATGCACACTAAGCACTGGGAATTCTCATAAAATTATCACTCTCCTTTTTTGCTTAATCCTGCCAGATGACAGAAAACCAAGACAAAAAAACAAACCCAAACAGCTTGACTAATCATCTCATGGGTAAATGGCCTAAAGCATTCAATAATGAAGGATAAAAGTGTACAGAGAGGAGGCAGAACAAGTAATTGACTGTAGTGCACAGGCATGGAGACAAAACTTAATAAAGAGAAACTTAAACAGGACAAAAAGCAAGCTGGATCATGCAGTCCACAGCTTACTGTGACAAACCCAGCTTGGGCTGGCAGAAAGGCACCTCTGATTTCTGGGTGGATTTTCCAGCAGTTCTTGGCTCCATTTCCCTGATGGAGCAGGGACATCTCTCTGAGGAAAGCTATGACATGGTCTTTGCCACCTTGGTAGAGCCAACTTTGACAAATACATGTGTTTGTGCACATTTGCTAACAGGCCAGAATTAATTCCCAGAGCTTTTATCTCATCTTATACTACCTTTCCCAAAAAGCCTCATGATCCAAACCCTTCCTTATCCTTATTTCCATGGCTGAAAGCCCGATACGCTCAATCCAGAAGAAAGAGTAACGTGTGACTGCACAAACGGTTTACTTTCCGAAAGGCCTTTGTGATTTGTCAAATTAACACCTGGAGAATGAGACAAGAAGGAGTTCCATCCCCAGACAGAGCAGGCCATCCCCCAAGTTTCCTCACCACCTTTTTTGTAGAAGTGGTTCCCATAGTAAGTTGCTGTACATTTGCCATGTGTGGCCTAGCTCCTGTTCCCAAGCTCTTAGCTCCTTAATTACTCTCCTTATGAAGGGTCAAGCTTTGACTAAAGAATACCCTGCACTCAGTTATCCTTCATCCTAATGAATGCTAATAAAAAGCATTTAGTTGACTAATGCAACATAAAACTCTGCCTTGTTACATTGCATCTGCTTAATAAGAACCTCATTCAATATCAAATTACTGCCTGCTCAGCCAAAGACTTGTATTTGTGGTAACAGGGCTGTGAGGCGGGAATATCAAGAGCTGCAATATGGAAATTCCTCACTAATATTCTCTGCAGGGCTGTGCGATTACTTAATTCATTTAGCTGAGCAAGTCTGATGGCTCGGCCAACTGTTTCACAACATCGAGCACAATGCTAGGCAACTGGCCTCCCCATGGGCTGCTCCTACCATATCGCTTTTCCTGGGACCCATCTATTAACAGTTGCTTTGGGATTTCAAAGAGAGTCACAGATAGTGTTACCAATGAATGAGCTTGTAGTAGTGAGCACGAAATCCTGCTTCTTCCCAGTCAATCAAAAGCCAGCCAGAGGATGTCCTGTGAGACAGCAGCCACAAAGAAAGAGCATGGCTGGGGTTTAGCCTCCATCTGTTCGTATTGGCAAGCACTGGCACAAGGATAAATGCCTGCATTTAAAGATATTCCCTCTTGCAGTTTTAGAGAAACCTGCCTTAGAACTCCACCTTGTTCTGCTTGACTCACACGCTCCTGTAGAAAAGAGTTTCCACACTGCACATCAAAGCTTTCGGGGAATGTAAAAATATGTAAACAGTGATGATTCCCAGCTCCCATGAACAATCACTTACCAGAACCATTTTTACACACATTCCTCACAGCTTTAATCAAACCTCAAACAGTAATGTTTCAGGGGAAAGGATTTAGGCTGTATACTTGAGGTAGAAAGAACCAAATTAAGGAAGAACACGAAATGTTACCCTTCGTAGACCATGGGTTTTTAAAACAATTAAAAATATCCTATCATGATTTTAGCTTTGTATAGTTTTGGCAAAAAAAAAAATACTGAAATATTTTGTCCTGGTTTACATTTTAAAAAGGATATTGAAAAATTAAAGAAAGAGAAAGAGAGAGAATAAAAGAAACACAACCCACAAATGTGATTCAGCAGCTGCAGAAGTGGCCTTATAGTGGAATTTAAAGCATTTGATTTGCTTAGTTCAGTAAGAAATGACTAGAATATGGAATATGTGTGTCCTCACAGAAGGAAAATGGTCTAAATAATGTAATGAACAGCAGCAGAAAAAATTATGAGCGGCACTGAAGTCAGGCCAGCACAGTATATCACATGGTGGGCGCAAGCTAACAAGGAAAGCAATAGCTCTGCCAGTACAGTTTTCAAAACAGATGTCTGTCTCAGGGATACAGTTTCATCAAGTAAGTTCTTGAGCTCAGGAAAAGATGTGGGTGGAAGGCAATGGTCTGCAGCAGGTCAGCTATGAGTGCTGTTGGATGGAGTATGGTACAAGCACAGAGACTGGCGAGGGAAGAGAGATTAAAAACACTGAGGAAACCCACTGTTGGGAGAAAACTGCTCAACTCATGTGAGAAGAAACCCCTCTCCACACATGGCATTTTTTGCTGAAGCAAAATAGGTTGTTTGTACACATCTCCCTTTAAATCATCTTCCTGATGGGTTTTCACCATTACAGACTCCCTTGCAGACAGACTGCACACGTGCTAACACCAGGACAAAGCAACTGCTAAACAGAGCAGATATTCTAGCATCTATTTTCCTATAAGAGGAAAAACCACATAGAAGGCCAGGAAACCTGCATTGTTTCAAGACTCTTCAGGGCCAGCAGATGTCCAGAGAGCTTCAGAGAAAGGCATTTGTGGGAAAGGTCTGTGCCTGCATTACGCACCGCACACCACGTTCACCTCCCTGCCAGAGGGGAGATGGATCATGGGCACAGGATAGCAAAGTGCCATTGGGAAATTGGATATACCCATGATGGCACATTAATGCAACCGAGTGCCCGCATTTGGTAGGAAACTGATCCCATCTCTTCCTGCTTCATAGGACTTCTGCAAGTGGTTTCTGTGGTGTCAAAGAAGGAGCAATACAATGAGTTTCTGCCTTCACCACTGTTACCTTGTGCTCAGGTTTTCTACTTGCACAGTTTTTACACTGCTGCTTCTTACAAAATGCTTGGAATCCAAGGATGGTACCAACTTCCGCAATTAGAAAAAGCTGCTTTGCACAGGAAACCATTGCTTTCCACACCCCACTCTCCTTTCCCTCAAAATTCCAAGCTAGATAATTTGAGTAAAACTTTCATCTTTATCTGCATGTATAAAGTTAATTTCCCTTGCACACCCTTGAGCCCCCCATCTGCTTTACTGCTCTGCAGACCACAGTCTGTCACCAGCAATATATAGAACCCAAAATTGAGTAGCAAACTGGGGTCCAATCTTGATTCATCCTTTGGCATCTCTTGCCTGGCTTTGATTTCACTGACAAGTTCCAATGGATTTGTGATCTCACTGTGACACTCTGGGAAAGTCCCTGAAACAGTTCAGATTTGACTTAAAGCTGGAGTTGCACTTCATGGAAAGGACAGAATTTGTGGGAAGAACTCAGCCTTTGTTCATCCATGGATGCATAAACCATGGCCAAATTTTGGCATGGAAGAGAAATCTTCCTCCTCTGGATTGGCCTACTTTTCATTCAATTAAATAACCTTACTCTACTGTTAGCTTTGCCAACCTTCAGATTCTCAAAGTCAGTATATTTCTTCACCTCAAGGAGTATCAGAAAACTTAGAAACATCAGGCCTTGGCAATACTGAGCATCTAATGGTATTTATACACGTGCTGAGAAGGGTCCACCTTCATGTCGAAAACTGCTTCTGGTGGTTGCTACCATTGTGACCTCCCCAGTTGCCTGCCTGGCACAGAAAAAGTCACAATTTGGCTCTGCTGATGTGTGCTTCTGGGTGGTCAGCTTTAAACAAACTGTTGCATGAAATCTGGAAGGACTTCAGGGAGGAGCAGTGTGCCTCCAGGACACCTATAGCATAAGCAGCGTGGAGGTGTATTGCATCGTTCCTAGCATCACTGCTGCTTTATGATCACACACTTAACTATCCACTCCTAGGTAATCCTTCCTACTCCTGACCAACCATTATTATGTTTTAAAATTCATTCTGCTTACGTACTCCATGACTCCTTTGAACACCAAAAAGCACCTTTTTAACAAATTTATAAGAAGTTCCTCAATTGAAATGCAAAATACCAGAATGAGCAGGGGTGGAATGGATAAAACCAAACCCATCTAAGTCATCAAGGCTTCTGAACAGACAAGAAAGCAGATGAAAACCAGTGCAGCCCTACAGTAAGAGAAGACCTCCTTGGGCTTGTGTTCAGCCTGATAGCTCCCTGTCTGCCTCCTATCACTGTTGAGGGGAACAGCTCAGGAATGAAAATGGGAGACCCAGAAGGAAGGAAAACCCTGCAGTGGACTGAAAAGGCAAAACATAGAGGATCTCTGGATAGATGTGTGCTGAGAACAAGAAAATGTCCCTCCACACCTAAAAAGCACTTCTGAGCCCCTGCTTCAGTCCTAGGCAGCCCAGCCTCACGGGTTTAGGTAAAGAGGGATAAGTGCCCCTGACACTCAGAAGCTGGTGGCAGAGCCGCTCAAGCCTGCACTACCACCATCCACTTCCCCAGCCTATGTATGATGGGACCACCAAGGGCTTGTGCCACCTCTGCCAGACAGACGCTCCTGCTTCCAGAGCACTGCAGAGCAGTGAGCATATGGCAGGCCACAGTGTCCTCTAGAGGTGGAAAGCTATCTCATAGTCTGGTGACAAGGAGGACAGGAGGGCACTGGGAAGCAGGATTGCTCCACCACGCCAGGAGGGATTGCTCCAGGCTGCCAAGGGCAAGGGTAGGGAGCCACTACTAGGCATGGGCACAAGAGGGAAAATGGACTCACAACATCTGGCTCGTTCACAGGGGACAATGCCCCCAGCACAATGGAAATAGTCAAAATTCACTTACTTGAATCCAAACCACATAAATGAAACAGCTCCTCAAGGCTCCCAGATGTCAACCCCCAAATTTGGCAGCTTTACTGCCCATCACACCTCTTCCACTCCTGGAGAGGGTTTATAGCCATTTAGGTTGCCAAGCATAATCAACCTGATGCTGGGTGGGCACAGTGGGAGGGAGCCCTGCATGGTGGGGTGGCCACTTGGTCTGGGCTCTTCAGGTCAGGTAAGACAATCTTTGTGAGGATAAGGAGGAAAAAACATATACAATTGCTCTGTGGAGTAGTGGTTTGGGCCAGGAGCTGTTTCTGGTGTTCCTAGACATGAGGAGCTCACAAGTTTGAGTAGTCCTGTGAGGCTTTGTACAACTGTGGAAAATGAGGCTCTTAAGTGCTCTAACACTTGCTTTCAGCTGCTATCTTCAGAAAACCAGGAAAGCCTCCTACGTACCTTTCAAAAATAGCTAAGAATATATATATTGATGGGAAAGAGGAAAACATTTAATACCCATGAAATAGGCTTGATACACTCTTGCCAGAAGCCCTATTCCTTGAAAGACAGATGCTAATGCAGAACATTGTGACTGTACCATTGCTGGGCTGTAGCTGCTGGCAAACACCAGTCACCACAGGCAACACAGTCACACAAAATCATTGCACAAGGAAGAGCACACTGAAGAAAGGAAGAAACCAGGCACCTGGAGCAACACAGAGGTAAAGGGCTGCAAGGCCTGCTGGAGACCTGACCAGTTCCTTGCTGCCCTCTCCTCAATGCTGGAGCCAGAAGTCAGCCTAAACTCAAAACACATCCTTGGAAGCAGATGCTGTTACATCCAAGTAAATGTGAATGCCTGACATATGGCAAATCAAGAACTGAATAAATGAAATGTCCACACACACACAGTTAGACCCTTCCCCTGAAGCTCTTGCCTTGCTCCTCCCTCCTTATCCTCTCTCAGGGGTAAGCAGCTGCTGCTATTGCCTCAAAATACATATCACAGAGCATTCTGGCATCCACTTGCCCCAGGAGTCCCAGCAAAGCCTCACTTGGTCAGGCAGGTCTTGTAGGTCCATCTTTCAAGCACCAAACTGTATTATTGTGAATATTACTAAACAAAAGAGCTTTCAGCAGCTCCTTTTAGTCCAAGAGGGAAGACAGCTGTTCCTCCCACAGCCCTTTTGGCTTGGCCCAGTCCAGAGGTAGCTGCAACACAAAGAAACTGGGGAAGTCAACCACAGTATAAAGAATTATTTATAAACGGGTAACGGCTGCAGAGCCATGGGTATTAACCAGCTCTGCTTTGTGGAGGGAATGTTTAAAGTGCCAATATCCTGCTTGCTCACCAACCAGTGGCTGAGAAATCAGACGTCCACAAGTGGTCTGAAAACCTCTGGGAGACTTATAAAGGAGTACTTAATCTCTGCATCCCACTCTTGTAGCCCTAGTTGTTAAACCAGTCTGAAAAGTATAGTATTTCCCCCAATTCTAGCCTAGGAGGAGGAGGAGAATTACAAGAACTGATTTTTCAGTGTGTTTTTAACCACCACTGACCAGTGGCCAAGCTTGAGCATGTGTGGCACTGGCTGAACTGAAAGTAGGTGTCTCATGGCAGCAGCTTATTTCTCCCATTGCGTCCCTGCTCCAGCAGGGGGAAGATAACAGCTCTCCCTGCTCAGGGTGTATGACCAAGGCAAACTGTCGGATCAGCTGTTGGCTCAGCACCCTGGGCCCTACATATTGCCTACATTTTTAAGTAGCAAAATGTACCAAGAAGTAATAAAAACCCTTTGTGCAAATCCACAGGCAGGGTTTCTAAGCATAAAACCACAAACCAACATCCCTCAATACTAAGTTCACCCGAAGACACCAATCTTCAGCTTCTGCTGGACTGATCAAGCCAAAGGATCTATCTTTGATAGAAAGTCAGAAAAGTCTCCAAGCGAGGAGGGCTAATGCTTGTCAAGCTTAGGGAGAGCCTCATTCCTTGCGGGAATAAAAGGTCAGACGCTGCACTGCTGCAGAGTGCCCAGCAGGTGGTAATATTTGTTAAAAGTTTAGCCAACACGGTCCCTGAACAGCAGCAAATTGCCCCCGAGCGTAACACAGCAATCCCACTACCTCAAAATAACATTATTGAAAGGAAAAAATAAATAGAGGGAAATAATTGCATCGACTTGGTCAGACTTGTGCTCTCCTTTCAGAATAATCCGTCCTGCACAAGCAATAAGCACTGCCTACTGAAGCAAAACTGATTTCCACCTTCTTGTTTATACACACTGAAGTCCACAAAAGATTACAAACTAGGAGTTGTGTAGATGGCTTTGTATCTGTCCCCAGCATTCCTCATTTCCGGGGACATGTGGTACAAGTTCATGGCTTATTTTTCTTGGCCTCCACTTGTTTTTAGATTTCTTCTATTTGTGTTATTTATTGTTCATTCAAATTATTATCTGATAACTCAAGCACTTGGGAGCTGGCAAAAGAGAACCGCATAAATGGTCTTCCCTGAAAAGCTGCTGTATTACACAGCAAGCAAGGCCGGTATGAATACACATGGGAACATATGTTTCTGGACCCCAAACTATAGTTGCAGCAAGCACATTGCTCACAAGTCCGTATCATGCAGTAGCATCATCATCCTGTTTGGTCAGTCTTTGCTCTACACAAGTAGACATGAAATACCAAACAACAGGCCCAAACATGAGTACTTACCTCTTCTCAGCATATAAAGTCATCCAGCTGCTGAGGAGCATACATAGAGAGAGATCACTTTCTGTCCAGGATAGGTCCTGCTTGCAAGTTGTAAAGGAGTGGTGGACACATTCCTGTCTCTCCTCAGAAAAGTATTAACACACTGTGTAGAATAACTCAAGGAGCAGGTTATGGTCCAGTGAGAAAGGCCAACAGGCAAGTATTAGTGTTCTAGAAACCCTAGACCAGCATGCTTGGCACATTCATTGATAATTTTTAATTCTTCCACCTGTCTTAGCAACACCCTGGGGATTTTAATTACTTGTTTTAAGCACTCCATTAGCGCAGCCAAAGTGGTTTCTTTGGAGGTTTTCTGCCTCCTGCTTAGAAATTTGGTATCCTTGAAAAAATATCCAAGAGAAGACTTGGATTTCTAGTTTTTCAGACTTTCTTATATTTGTCTACATCTGTAATTGGAGACTCTGAGTAGAAGCACATTAAAAGTGCCATCTCAACTGTTTTGCTCAGTTTATTTCAAGTTTGATGTTCTTCTACTCTCTTGGAGAGCTTGAAAATAACACAGTGTTTTTTAATTTTGGTCAAGACCACCTAGGGATTAACAACTGTAAGACCAGATTTCAAGACTGGAGAGGAGCACTGCTATAAGCAGTTATAACCTGCTCTGATTCCCTGCATAATACAAGGTAAATAATATCCATACTTAGCTTGTCTCAAACTGTAACAGAGATTTGGTCACTGTTAGCCAGCTAGAGATGACCGTAAGTGTAGTCTGTATGAGTAGATCCCACATTTATCATTAACACTCTAGTTTAGTAGTGACTATTTCCTGTCTGCCACCTCCCAGTAACTTTTTAGCATAGAGCTCAAGTTAACACATATTTGGTGTAAAGTAACTTAATAATTTCCCTTTATAGTACCAGAGAAAAAGGAAAGGTATCCTAATCAGAGTCTGTAAAATAAGGCAGACTGCCTTGTCTGAAAGATTACACTGTGCTGAAATCCAAAGCCCAATTGCTCCACTAAAAGCCCAACCTGATGAAGAAGACTCCTGCTACAAACTCTACGATCAGTAACAACTCCTCCAATGAAAAACAGAAGAGAAAGTCTCTTTGAACTTTTGTAGTCCAAATATCTTCCAGCAGTGAAACAGAAAAAACAGCAACCAAGTTGCCATGCTCATATAACATCTATCTTCTGCCATGAGTTTTATTTTGGACCCTCTTACCTCTGTCTTGTGATCCATATAATAAGATCCACCTGTCTTCCTTCTCCAGACAGTTATGCTTCTCTGCCTGGGGCTATTCCCTAGATTATGCCTATGGTATGTGTCTTACTTCCTCCACACGAAGAGCTTCTTCCTGTGGCATCTTTCTGATAGCCTTGCAGGTGTTGGACAACTTTGTTAGCAGCAAAATGATCTCCTAACCCCTCTCCCACTAAAGCTATATGGAAAAAGCCAGCTTCTCCTCTCTTCTCTATGTAACTTCAACTGTGTGACTTGTCTAAAAAGTGTTAGGTAGCCTTCACCTCTCCCTGTATTAGCTCTGTACGTACGCTGCATGTCCTTCCAAACATATCTGCAAAAGGAACCTACTGTACAGCTGGAGGGATGATCTGCCTACATTCAGTATTTGCAGCCTTTTCTCCTCCAGGAGACCAAGACTCTTATATTTCTGTTTTCCTCCCTGAAACAAGAGTAATTTTCCATATGATGGGATGGGCAACAAAGCCTGAAAGGAGTGTCCCACCCAAAAAGGAGGGCATTAACACCAAAGACAAGGGAACTGCTCAAAACAGTTTACTCCAACAGAAGTAGCTCTACCTTGAATACTCATATATATGGCAGGTCAGAAAGACATGCCAAGCATAACCATGTACCCATGACATGTGGGGCTAGGGAAGTCCTGGCATAGACTACTTGGGGTGAAGGTTAGTCAAAAGTCTCTGAGATGGCTGCCTCATTGGACACCAGTATTCCTATTCTGTCTCTAGCTTGAGTCCACCAGCATGAAGGCAAAAAATATGAACTAAGATCCCTCTCATGCTGATAATTTGCCTTTCAAATGACTCTGTAAGCTCATCTTGGGGCTCTCTGAACTAGCCACCCCCTCCTCCTCTGAGACCTCTCAACACTTCACATGCATCCATAGAAACCATGATTCAAACAGATGGGTTTAGATGGGGTCGTGGTTTAAGCCCAGCCGTAACTCACGCAGTTGCTCTCTCACTCCCCCCTCTTCATCCCCCCCATTGCTCCCAGAGGGATCGGGAGGGGAATCGAAGGAATATAACTCCCATGGGTTGAGACAAGAACAGTCCAGTAACTAAGGTTTAACACAAACCACTGCTGCTGCCACCAATAATAATAACGATAAGGGAAATAACAAGGGAAGAGAATACAACTGCTCACCACCCGCGACAAGTACCCAGCCTGACTGAGCAGTAAGCTAAGCCTTCTGGGTCCCTGCCTCCAGTTTATATAGTGGGCATGACATGCTGTGGTATGGAATACCTCTTTGGTCAGTCTGGGTCAGGTGTCCTGTCTCTGCTTCCTCCCGGCTTCCCCTCCTCCCTGGCAGAGCATGAGGCTCAGAAAGTCCTTGGTCAGACCAAACATTACTGAGCAGCAACTGAAAACATCGGTGTTATCAGCACCATTCCCAGGCCCAAAGTTGAAAACACAGCACTGCACCAGCTACTAAGGAGAAAAATGACTGCTACTGCTGAACCCAGGACAGGTGGGCAGGAAGAACCCTGGCTCCCCAGACATGGGGATTAGGACCCTTCAGAAAGGAGACTTCAGCCTCCTGAAGAGACTGGGCATCCCAGCTTTCAGTGGGTGATCTGGCAGCAGTGGGACCCTGTCCCAAGGATGAATATCCTCCAAGGGAGCAGGTGTGGCACAGGAGCCTTTGGAAAAGACCCAGGAACCCTGCCTGCTCATGGGGGAGGGGGCAAAATCCTGCTTACAACGAGATGTTCATCTTTTGCAGAGGAAGGTGATGACAGCTGTGATGAGGGAAGGGGAAAAAAATTCAGGGCAGCACCCTGTGTGGGAAACGATCTCTCCCCTACTTGCCCCAGCTAGCTTGCACTTGGAGCCAGCCAAATCGGGCACTGGCTTCAGCCAGCCCGCAGCGTGGCAAGGGCTCACCCCATGATCCAGCATCTCTTGGCAATTTCCATCTATCTGTATTCTGTGCTGGCTCTAGGGATAAAAGTCAGCTTTGTCCTGGAAGGGGTGGACACAGGATGTAAAAAAGAAATGGGAAGGGGAATACCTACATCTGCCTCTGGGCCACGGCTAAGCATCTTCAAGAGCACATGAGTGGGATGCTACTGCACCTCCTTGGCTCAACATAGCTACCTCTACAGAGCAAGTATTCCACCTGCTTTGAATGGCTTCCTTGTCTCCAGTGTTAATGCTTTCCCCTTCAGGTGTTTTCAGACTTTCTTGCCCATCCCATCTCATTTCAGAGAAGAAAAATGAAATGTAGCAGAGGGAGATACTAATAAACCAACATGTCATTGCTGTTTATTAAGTTTTACTTATTTGGCAATAAATCTGTGCTGTGCCTGTTCTTTTAATTACTTGTCTCTCAGTCAAGAAAATCAGGGCTGCAAAGTGCTGATATGATGCTAAATAATTACCTGGGAACAAGTGCTTGGGGTTGGACCAGGAACTTTCACACTGCTATTAGCAGATCCTTGCAAGGCACTGGGAAGAAGCAGGGCTGGGCAGGGGTGGGAGCCACAGCAGTGGGAACCCACGCTGAGGGATGTGGGGAAAGGCTGCCACTAGCATGCAGCATGTGGTGGCTCAACCCTCCCTTCCCAATGCTGTAAGGCTCGCGGGAAGTGGGGAAACTGAGGCAAGAAGAGACAGATTTGGTCCACAGAGTGTGAGGGGTGTCCAAGGGTAAGTGAATGACTATCAGGTTGTTTTCTTTCCCTGTCCTTCCAGGTCATTAAGAGAAGAAAGGCCTTGCCCAAACATGATGTGAGACCCCACTTGCAACCATCTGTCCCTATACACATGCAAAGAGCAAACCATACATATTCCTTCAGTGTAAGGAGAAAGGAGAAGAAAGACTACACCATACAGACTTACTTCAGAGGGAGATGTCAGGCAACATAACTCTGTCTTATTTTTTGCAATGAATATGTAACACCAGATGATGTTTGCTTTTCAGCTAGGTGGGTGGCTTTTACCTTTATGTGCACAATACACAGCAAAGGCTCTAGCCACACACAGCGAGACACTGAACTTGAGGTAAAACCTTGGAGTAAAGTGCATGGCAGCAGGAGCAGCCCAATGAGTAGACCTTTCACTGAGAACTGAGAAGGGAGCAGGCTGCTTACCAAAAGGTTAGGTGTTTCATCATGTGAGAAAACAGCCCACAACGAGGCCAGGAGTAAATCTCTTGTTGCTGAGTGGGCTTAATGGCTCCTTACAATTGAATCGTATATTCACAGCTTTTTGGAAATTGGAATAACTTGAGCTGCTGTGGGTTAACCCATTCGTACATCTATGGCCTCAGTCTTATGCAAACACCTACTTTTATTGCCGGAGCCATTACGGGGCAGTAATGTGAAACACTTCTCAGGAGAGAGCCAGCCCAGTTTCTCGGCCCCCAAAGCACAGAGCAATTTAACTGCGCACAGGAGACTTCAAGTGCATACCTGTCCCTTTACGTCCTGCGATGTTAACCAGGCTCAGCATCAACTGGTAACTCTTGTTTTGCACCTTCAGAGGACTTGTCCTCCAAGTGCTTTTCAGCCAGACACAAAAAATTCCCTGTGGAAGCGCAGTGAGCAGGAAAATACTGTCCCCAACTCAGAGAGACACCCTGAGATATGAAGGGGTTGTACCTGTGGGTCTGGTGAGGGGCTGGCTGCAGCCTGGCTCCATGTTCTGTATTTCCATGATTTCTTTGGAAGGGAGCTGAGATGCATAGGCAGGGAAGGAGGTGTGAGATGCTGCTGTATGTCTGCTATTGCTGCCTACTGAAGGGCACAATCATGGGATACTCTATGGAGGTCACAGATGGGTGCAGCTAGACTGTATGTGCTATGGCCAGCACAAAGATGTCATCAAACACATCTGTCCCAGAGCAATGACAGAGGCAGAGGAACCAGCTCTGAGCTGTCACTGTCCAGCATCACCAGGTGTCATGACATATCCAGTCTGAGTAAATTAAATGAGGTGATCTAATGCGCAGCTCTCCTGGAGGTACACTTCTATCACCACACTGTACCTATCTGCTGCTGTGTTATCAAGTCATGAGATTTATTTCTGGGTGAGACTAATTGGCCCTTTACTTTATTACTACTTAGAAATTTGTCCTTGCATGTTTGTTGTATGCTGCAAATAAACACTTTTAATTGAAGCTTCGTGATCTTCCAGGTTAACACTGTTGACACACAGCTTCATTCGTCGTGTGTGCCAGGCAGTCAGTTGACATGTTTTGAAACAGACAACTAAAGACTGCACAAGGAAGCCCCCAGAAAGGAAAGGAGGTGACTACTCAGCCTGAAAATCACTGTTTCCTATTTTCATGCATACATTTGAATCCATGCATTCAAGGCATGGATTATTTTCAGACCCATGCAGCAAGACACACTGGGTGGATTGGTAATCAGAACCAAATCCCACTTCTTCAAATAAAAGATGTAGAGGGAAAGACCATCTCACCTTTACATCAAACACCTTGACTTTCTGGTTACATTTTTCACCAGGATTCAAACCAAAAAGGCATCTCCCAGCATCCAGAATAAAGGTTAAATTTAAAACCCACAAGAACTGGCAAGTTAACCCCAGCAGAGCCTGCAGATGTGTACTTAGCCTGTGTAAACGTTAATTCCACTGTTAGACTGATACCCATGGGATGGTCATTCCTCACAGCTCATTTACAATTTCACACAGGATGGTGCCCTCAATTAATACTGCAGTTTTCTTTGCAGGAGGTGACAGGTAATTCACAGTACTTACTATCTGATAAATGCAGCCAGCATGAGGATTCACATACTAATGTTTAACAGATGAGTTCCAATGAGTAGACAAAAGGATCATCAGAAGCCATGTTAGAGCCAAATTTGTGTGTGTGCCCACATATTGCAGACATGAATGAACTGAACTCCACAGAGAGTGTTTCTGCCCAAAGACCACCTCCCCAAGGTGAGGGGAAGTGCAAAGACATTTCTGGGTACATCCCTTCCAAGGTGGATAAGCCAACAGGCTGTCAAGTTACAGCACAACTGCCCTTGCTGATCAGCCAGCCTCTGCATACTGAGTCTCATCTTCATTAATGAAAGTAAAGATCATCCTGGACCCACTATGCAGCTGTGCTTATTCAGGGGTCCAGGACTGTTCACACACGTACTGAAATCTCTCCATGTCTACCATGGCCATCAGTCTCTTAGAGCTATGCATTCGTCTCATGAACCTGACTAATTTCCTACCTCTGGGGGTCTGGTGGCTTTTACAAAGCAGGCACATTGAACAGGATGTCAAGAAGAACAGTAGGAAGCTAATGGCACTGTTTTTCCTGGTCCCATCCGTGCATCTCAGCCACACAGCTCACAGTTTCTCCTGACTGTGAGATTACCCAATTCATTGGTTTGGTGGCTCACAGTGTCCCAGTTCCAGGTCTGGCAGTTTTTCACCCTGCTGCTTCACCAGCAAAGCACTCATGACCCCTCTCCCTCTTTACATCCCATGTCTTTCAACTACAGCAAAATCCCTTGCCTAAAAAACATTGGGAAGTAGATTTGTGTGCTTTGCAGGAACAGCTGAGTTTGTTTATACAGCTGAGCCCCTCTGTAAAGATGAGGAATTGAATTATTCACTGCATGTCTCAGACCTTGATGACTAAATTGGGATTTGCTTCTTTATCTTCCAGGAGAAGAGGGGGAGTGGAGGCTGAGGGGGGAATGTCAACAGAAAGAGGCCATGCGCAATGTCCCTCTGCTCCACTGCTGGGAGCACTGTGGATGCTATAATTAACCACCTATAGCAAGAAGAAGCCAAGCGGTACCGCAGGAATTACAACCTCACAAAGCCTGTTATTAAACAGTCACGCATGGCATTACCTGACCTACGTCTCTCAGGGTTTGTTTACCTCTTTTAATAAAAAGGAACAAAACCTCCCAGGCAATTTCCAGAAGATTTTAACACATCTGTGTTAAACATCAGCCTGGAGCCTCTGGATTAAGCCCCATACACTTCTATGCTATTGCAAGTTGTCGTGAAAGGAAAGGCCTGGTTATGCACAGGCTGTGTGATGTGCTGTGGTGGTCTGTGCTCCCAACAATGACTTGGGTCTCCAGAGACAGCTTTATGGAGCTCATTTGGCAGCAGGGAAAATAAAAGGGACCTTTAAAAAACTGACTTCTATAGGATATCTCAAGCTGAATGTGCAAAGATGGAAGTGTCTACGTCATCCTAATACCCTTGGGATGCTTTTGAATCTTAAACAGATGAATCCTTGAAGAGGTCCCACGTGGTACGGTTATACTAAGTACATCCATTTGCCAAGTCCTACTCTACTTCACACTGCTATTCAGAGTAAAATGACCAGGCTACCAATAGTGTGAGAGGAAAGGAGAAAACTCTGACACCCTACAAGTGCTTCTCTGTACACGGCATGGAGAACCTGGGAATATTCTGTACTATTTCTGTAAGCTTGCTGTGCACACTTCAGTTTCTCCATCTTTTTATATGTATCAGTGGACAAAATGGACTGAGGTGTTTCCTTTAGCAGAAAGGCAGAGCTTGGAGATACGCGTTCTTAATTGTCTAACCTCATGTGGAGCAGTCATTCAGGATTTAAATGAGGCAATTACCTGAAAGAAGAAAAATCCAAGACAATAGGAAGTCTCAGCCACCAGATCCTGGTTTTTAACATATTCTCCCCCCATAACCCGCCATGTGGAATTCAAATAAATGACTGGAGTACCTCCCATATGAAGATAGGGTGAGAGAGTTGGGGCTGTTCAGCCTGGAGAAGAGAAGGCTGCATGGAGACCTCATAGCAGCCTTCCAATATCTGAAGGGGGCCTATGGGGATGCCAGGGAGGGACTCCTCATTAGGGACTGTAGTGAGAGGACAAGGGGTAATGGATTCAGACCTAAACAGGGGAAGTTTAGATTGGATATGAGGAAGAAATTCTTTACTGTGAGGGTGGTGAGGCACTAGAATGGGCTGCCCAGGGAAGTTGTGAATGCTCCATCCCTGCGGTGTTCAAGGCCAGGTTGGACATAGCCTTGAGTGATATGATTTAGTGTGAGGTGTCCCTGCCCATGGCAGGGGGGTTGGAACTGGATGATCTTCAGGTGGTCCTTTCCAACCCTAACTATTTTATGATTCTATGTGGAAATAAAGGAAAGTTAAGGAGAGATCACACAGGTAAGGGAGAAGCTGGAAAACACCTCAGAAGACCCAGAAGAGGACAAGGACAGTTCATGCCACAGCTGAGGGCTGGCACATAAAGGCTTTACAAAGGTCTCCTTCTCATTCCAGAGCTTTGCTTCTACCACCAGGCAACTAGTGACCATAACATCCCTTAGGAAAGCTGAGGTGCCTTGCCATGGTCTGTGCCAGTGGCTGGGCTGTCCCTGAGGCCTGCCCTTCACCAGTATAAGGTCCCCAAAAGCACATGAATTGCCCCACACCGCCCCCCTTACTGGGCTACACCAAAGACCTCTTTCAAAGGTTGTCTGAGGGGACCATGGAAAAGCTGACTTTGGCCAAAAATTCATGATACACACTGCATGTATAAAACTGCTTGGGAATCATAAAAACTACGTGAATAAAAGTGGATATGAAAGGAGAACACAGGAAAGGGGAAAGTTCTGAATTATTCACATTTTACCAGCTGAAGTACAATAGCCAGGAAAGCATTTGTTTTCTTGCAGCGGTACCAGAGTAATGGGTTTCACAATTCCTCACTACATCAGTGCTAATTCTGGAGTGACGGATAGGGGCAAATGTGAAAACAGATACATTAAAGAAGCCTATTTGATTCTTGATTGCTTCTAGCAAGTCCCTTCCAGCAGTGTAATATAAGAACATCGTTAGTAAATTTTACTCTTTCACTTCTACAAGATTAAAGATATTCACTCTTTGCTGTGGCTCAAGCACTAATAATTCCACCCAAACCCATTTCATTTATTGGTAAAATAAATAAAGCTGTAGATTTTGTGTTTTCTTCTCCATACAGTGAGCATAAACCAGTCTGGATGTTTGAAGTTGTAAACGTAGCAAACCTTACTGGAATACCTTCATTAACACAGAGAGGGTTTCTATGTCTGCCCAGGTTGGTTGGAGTGTGTAATTTTGTATTTCAAAATCTCTTGAAAGTTTAATGAGCATGGGGAATAGGCATCCTCTGTGTTTCTTGCTAGGACTTAGATCCCAGTAATCCCTTCCTAAAGTTTACACAAGGGCAGGTGAGTAGTGTGGCTGGTCTCCAGAGGAGCATCAGTACTTTCTGTGTCAGCACATGTCCTGTAACACTGCTAGGATCCTTATGGTCATTTTGAACCCCATGCTTAATTTGTGTATGAGGTCAGGAGAAGCAGAAGTTACCTAGACCTTCCCTCTCACCTTTTCCCTTTCCTAACTCTCAGTTGATGCTTGAGTCCATTTGATAAGTTACATCCATGAAGCAGTCACCATCTGTTGGGAAACAGTTTAGCATTCATCTCCCAACATCCTGACAGGACATAATATGGAGAGAGAAAGCTTTATGAGCCTCAAGTCCCACATCAACAATGCAGTCAGTCAGAAACTCTGATTTCCCTGGTTCTTTTACTCCTTTGCCAGATCCAAGCTGTTTCACAGTCTGCAAGGTGACCCCAAGGAAGAAGACCAGACCTTGTAGTCCCCTTCTTCTCCTCCCTATGTGAACTTTACGGCTGTTTTGGGACAATGTGTGTCACATTAACACACACATTGCTGCAAACAATTTGGAGTATAATAAAGTGAAGTTTAAAAGAAAACTGTAGATGAACTGGAAGGGGATGCTTTGTTAACAGGCTTGCCCAGCTGAAGGGAGTTTCATAGCATCACTGGTCCCTACTGTGCCGAAGATGGTTCCCCTTCAGATCCCACAGCAGTGCCCACTTTGGTTTGGGATGTACTGACTTGTCCCAGAGACATTACAAAGGATTTCCAAAGTATTCAGGACACAAGCACAATCCAGACTGCACAGTTAAACTCTAGATTGGCTATAAAACCCTTTTTCTTCTCCCCCCATATACAGTTCCTAAGCCCTGCTGCAAGGTGTGATGTAAGTTGTTCACTAAATAAGTTGCGCTCTTTTTTCCTGAAGAAAGAGGAGTTAAAAGCATTTTTGTATAAAAGGCACAAATTAATAAATTTTCCCATCTCTGTTCACAGAGCTCAGAGTTTACAACAAGGATGTTCTTAAGGAAGGTGTTCCTTAAAATATCACCAGCACTTTACTGGTGGAGAGCCTTCAGAAGCAGCTATCATTCAATCCCCACATCATGCTCCAGTTTCCCAGTGCATGCAATACCTGCCCTCTTTACAACACACACTTTCAGTTATACAATAGCTTCAGAATGAGAGGTGATGAACAGTGAGACTTGTTTGCATGAATCATTCTTTTGTGCTGTTCACCAGTTTTCTTCCTCGTGCATCCATCAATAGTTACATAAGTCTCCTTTCCTCAGGCAGTACCTACCTCCCAGCCTAATGCCTTTAAATATAAAGCACATCTTGAGTTAAACATTAGCTACACACTAACTGGGGCTTGCTTTCCAACTGAATAATCTCCTTTCAAGAAGAAGGTTTTCTGCAGCTACGCTGAGAAAGGTACAAAGGAACTGCTTTGCAATCCTCTTGAAATAAAGTATTCAGTGCTCTAAACTAAATTCTATTTAGACTTGTCACTAGTAATTACTTGAAAGCTCTATCAGCTTGTAGCTTTAATGTTGTAGTAACTGCGACAAGCTCTTCGGAAAGGGGAAACAGATCATAACTAAACCAAACAGTTCTTTGGAAGCTGGGGATGATAAACCCTGTCAGTGAAAGTGGAGTGTGCTGTCGATCTCATTGTCATGACCTCAGAGCCTTACTGAAACTGCATTGGTCCCACTGACCATCTGAAGGATCATGGAAATTCTCCCTTCCTATGTCTCATGGTTACAACAGTAGGAAAAGCATCAGTATGCAGATTATTTTCCTTCAACATCAAGATGAGCAGAAGTTGCTTTTCATTCCCCAGGCATCTTCTGAGGCATGGGTGTGTGACACAATCTCCATTTAGCACAGGGTCCATGTAGTACAGTGTGATGGGTGAGAGCTGTCTGACTTGGAGAATGGGACTGGACTTGCACATGAGGTATACAGACCTCAAACAGAGTGTGTTTTCTGTGTTTAACTCCTCGAGGAGGACTGGCTGATGTTTGAGGTGGTCTTGGATATAACACGTCTGCAGACTCTTTGAAGCCCTGGCAGTGAACACCAATGCTTGGGATTACTTTAGCAAACTTCCTCCTGGACCATGATCCATCAGGAACTTCCTGACCAAGTCCACCACAACCTTATTGTGTTAGCCACATGAGGAATGGCCACAACCATGCCTTTGAAAGCTAGGTGGCTTTGATCATACTATATGCTGGTACTTTGACATGAAAGAGATGCTGTGCAGAGCTTCTTTCCAAAACCCACTTCCATGGGCATGATAAAAACAATCATTATAGCAAGCAGGGACATAAGTCCTGCTTAAAGAAAGAGAGAGATTTAAAAAAGACAGAAAGCACCAATCCTTCCCCATGTTTTCCTTTTTTTCCCCCCTCTGTATCAAAAACTTTGCCAAGTGCAGAACAGAAAGATCAGAGCTGCTGGTTTTCTGAGTTGTTTTCAGCTATTCTCTCTCTCAAGGCTGATCTCAGCACTGAAAAGTGAAGAGCGTTTACCGCTGAGGTCCTGCAAGGCTGAGCACAAGAAATAAACATTTCCTCTCTCCTTTCTCATCTCATTTCTACCTCTCTACAAGAAGGCAATAGGCAGGTCTGGTACCTGAAGCTGCACTTGTGTAGCTTGCAGGTGTGTAGGAGCCCTGGACAGTGATGTGCCATCAACACCAATATAAGCAAGGGAGGAGAGAAAAGCAGAGTGCTGAGGGGAAAAAGAAAATCGACTTTTCTCCTTGCTATTCCTCAACAGGGTCATAGCTGGTGAGGAGAATGGACATAACTTTTACATTAGCAATGGGAAAACAGTGCCATTCCTTTCTACATCAGAGCAAATCAATGGGAAAATTATCCAGCTGAAGCATTAAAACAAGTTCTGCAAAAGCTGGGATGAAAAAGTGCACAGGTCAGACACAGGAGAACATGCAGGAACTGTCAGTGATGGCTGCATCCCCATATTTCTGAGCCTCCTAAGATCCACTCAAATTAAGAGGAATGCTGAAGTGGCAGATACAGGCTGAGATCAGAGCAGATTTCCTGGAACAACCAGGGCAGAACTTTGTGAATATCCTTTAAGAGAGTTATATAGACAGAATGAGGAAAAGCCTTTTACTCCATAACAGTCTGAACAATTCACCAGGTATTAGCTGCATTTGAGATATTACACTGTTCTTCCAGTCTCCTCTTACAAAGTGCTTTAGAGGCACAAAGGTGAGGAGGGAGAGCAGCACACAGAGTGTTGAGGGTTTTGTGCTTTTCCAAGCAAACTGATTTGTCAAGGGGCTGCACAGCTTGCTCTTCCACATCCCCATGGGTCAAGCTCTCCTCAAGGTGGATGGTGACACATGTCACAGAAGCCTTCTGCAATCAATTAGGAGTGAAAGTGTCTCATGAGCTTTTTATACAGTTCATCAATTCAGCAAGCACAGTTTGTGCCTGGCTTCCTTCCCTCACCTAAACCACGGCTGCCTGAATGGGCCAAATCTGGAGGTTATGTAAAAGCTATTAAAAAATTCTTTTAATGTGAAGTGCACAGTGGGATTTTTTATTATTATTGTTATTTTAAAAGGTGGCAGCCACTTTGCCTTCTTTCACAGCAAACCAACTGTTAGAAACTCCTGCACAGATGGTAATTTTTGATGCATTTTTCTGCCCTAGAAATGGGATTTGTCCATGAAACTGTCATCTGCTCTCCCTGTTTCTATGATTTCCACTTCTGTTCCCTGCAGTTCCCTTCCACTACAGGCATCAGGTGCCCTTTTATGACATTTTTTTCTTACATGTCCCTCTCTTGAAGAGAAAGAGGTGGCATTGTACTGCCCACTTCCACCTTCTTAGACAAGTTGGTCCTAGATGATCCCAAGAAAGACGCTACCCTCAACTCTGGGACTTAACTGGAGCTGTAATCCCACAGTAGAGGATGAGACCAACCTTGTGTTTCCTCTGCTTCAAGGCCACGACAGCCGTGAGCAGCGGCCACTACAGGTAGAGATGATCAGACCTTGGTTTACTGTCACCACCTCCCTCCTGTCATGCTCTAGCATATCCTGGCCTTGGGAAGAGGGAATTCTGCTTCCTGACCCTGCTCACCTTTCCCATGTACCTTTATGCTGCTTGTCCCTTTGTGCTGCAACTCCTTGCCTGTTCTCTTCACTCTCTGATGTGTTGCAGTGAGAAAGTCACCAGTGCTCCTGCGTTTACAGGCAGTGCTTCCTTCCTGCAGCAAACCTGTCTCCTGTCTGTGGAAGATGATGGTAGGTTGCCCTTTTGCCTCAACTGCAGTGTCGCTCGTGTCCTTCCAGCTACATCCAGGGCTCTACAAAGCCTCCCTGCACACTGGGGACGGCATTGCAGCCTTAGATGTTAACTTTCCCCCTTTGATCTGTCTACAGATGCCACTGAGGACCCAGAGGGACTCCTCTGAGGTGTGTATGCTCATCAGGGTGTTCTCCTTCATAGCTGTTGGCTGCAGATGGCAGGCCAGGGAGCAGGACGCATTAGTGGAGTGTTCTGCTTTTGCTATAAGTAAGGCCATACAAACCACTGATATTTTTGTGGGTGTTGGGTCTTATCTCAAACAGAGGCAAGTGAAGTGCATCTCTGTTTTCTATCAAAGTGCTGAAACAGGGAGTCTCCTGCTATGCCCTGCATTAGGGCTGAGGCTTCAGCCAGAAAAGTGTGGTTAGTCAGATGTGGCAGAACAGATCAAGCAGGGCCTGGGCAAAAATACGTGTGTTGGCAGGAAATGCTACCTGAAGAGCAACATAAATACTGCACACTCCAACCTCTATACTGACCATGAAATTGGTCAATTTGTCCAATGGGTTTTGTTTAAATTGGGCTTTAATGCATTTTCCACCTACAGTGACTAAGCAGATTCTCCTCTCCTTGGCTGATGCTTTTTAAGCACGTTGTTGGAATGGTGGCAGCCAGGCAACATGAGTGAAGGAAGAACTTCAGAGTTCCTGCTCCGTCCATGACCAAGCAGTCTTTCTGAAGCTTGGCATCGGGTGCCTTCACTGGAGAAGTTTAATGCCACAATAAGCTCCCTGTAAGGGAGAAGCTATGATGTGCTTTAACAGCAAACCCCATTGTGCTTGGACACATGAGCTTTCTTCCTCAGCTGTGGGTGTGAGCAGTGATTTAAATGAAGCATTAAATAGAGGGGAAAAAAGCCAGCATGGAAAAGCCCGACGCATGCCTACGGAGGCAGTAGAGCATTGAGATAAATCTATTTGATGTTTTTCTGCAGCAGGGGAGACAGCACCTGAAATTTATGTGATCATTAAACTTTCATGTGCAGTGGCCCCATGAATCTCAAGCAGCGTCACAAAGCCAACAACTCCAGAAGCTTCACTGCTCTTTATCGAACACAGCTTTTCCCCAAAAGTGGATAATGGGACAGGGCAAAGAAGGTTACAGCTGAGGACTCTGGCATTGATTCTTGTATGTAGTCTATGGCAATTGCAGGCAATAATTTCATTGTTCACCAACTGTTACGCTTTATAAAGAAAAAATGGAAATTGAACTGATCAGGCATGAAGGTGTTATTCAACCACTTTGAGAGTTCTCTGCTTCTTTAAATACAAACCCACTGATTCCCAAGCACAGCTAGATATGGCACAGCACCAGCTGAGCCCAGAGCTGAGATGGGACAGGGTGGAGAGCCTATCGCACTTTCAGAGACTCAACTTGCAAGACAAACTATGGCCAAAGCCAGCCTGACCAGGGAAATCTCTGACCTTACCAAAGTGCCCCTGCCAGTAAGGACTCTTTATGCTTTCAAATGTTTTATTCAAAATGACCTGCCACTGTTGTTTTACTTCACCATAACCGCATTAGAGATTAAACTGTTCAGGGACAGAAGCCAGTTTTAGCAAGTTCCTGAAACCAGTGCATAGTTTTTTCTGGAATGGAGATGGGCAGAGATACATGATCATTTTGGCTCCATTTGGATGTCCCCAGTGCACCTTTGGAAAATAGGAGCCAAAGGAAGAAATCCACTCCAGATCCTCAAAACAGCTTTCATCAGCATCTATAAAATGGTGTGAACCAGAAAGAAATGAAAGGAAGTTGGTGGAAGGGAACAGCTGAGTAGATAAAGTCTGAGCAAAAGTCTGCAGATTTTCAATGTAGAGAGGGTTGATGAGCGATCAGGTAGATCCCACAGGACCAGTAGTTGTTAAGAAAGGGGCTTGCAAGAATAAACTGAAAAGCTCTGATCTGCATCTGCCATATGTATTTTTCTGACATCTGGCAAGCATGAAATATGAAATCCAGAGATCAGGCTGGACAATGGCTCTCTTTGGTGAGGTGATTCACTTGTCAAGATCAGCTGGTGCATACATGGACATGAAAAAACACCTCTCTTAGCAGGCCAGGGAGAGAAAAATTCCCATGATTGCATCCGATGTTAACAACTGTGTCCACCAGTATCTAAAGTCACATCAGTAGAGTATACATTCAGGAAGTATCTCCAGGTGGTTGCCAAGAGAAGCCTAGGTTATAGTTAACGAACCTGCATTTCTACCCAGTTTTGTACTATACAGCTGCTTCTCTGCTTGACTGTCTTGCCTGATGGTGTGGAGGGAAGAGGCCAAAATCTATAAGCTTACTATTACATGCCCATTTCTATTGTGGACCCTTAGGGCTCAGCTGTCCCCAAGTGTTGTTATTGAATTGCGCCCCTCTGGGTGCCATGACAATTTTGGTTTAAGCCAGATGCAGTAAGACAAGGATGGAAGGCAGGAGGTGTGCAATCTGACTATTCCCTATCACGAGGGGGTACCAGGAACACATGTTCTCCCTGACAAAGACTAAAGGAAAGGCATCTCACAGTTAGGGTGCTTCTCTGTCTTGGCATTCAAAAGTGAGGGACAGGATGGTAGTGGCAGTGAATGAGATGTGAGTTGAATCACTTGCCCAGGCACACATTAGAGGCCTGGTTATGATCAGGATTTTAAACTAGAAGGTCCTCAAACAATCCCAGCAAGAAGTTCAGCATTATGCATTTGCAGTTTAACATTTAGACTACAGCTTGTTAAGTTGCTATGTAACTGCTGATTTGTTCATTATATTAGCTTAATTGCTGTAAGCCCAGTGTGCCTGAATCAATCAAAGTTAAAACAATAGCATTATATTTTTACATAATCACTTTTGACTAGAAAGCCAGCTGTGGAGAAGGAGATTCCACATGATGTTCTCGGTTATCTTTACAAAGGAATGATTAATTCTGCACTACATCTACTGAAGGGATAGAAGAAGGTGGAAAAGATAATGATCAGTGGTGGTTGTATAATAACTGCCCATACGGTTTGCTGCGGTATGCTGATAATGAATGATCTGAAGTATAAAGCTACTTTGAGCCCTAGCCCAAGGAAAGTTCATCAGGACAAAATGCTTATCTGCATTTTCTAGGTCATTTTTATCCTGGTTCACAGTGACAACTCAGACCCATTGATGATGGTTCTGTGAGGTTCTGACTGCCAGCAAGCAGACTGCCTCAGAAAGCGTGTTTGAGTGCAGGATGAAGATCAGTTGACATGCACAGCAGATCAGCTGAATAATCAGCTCACTGTGTCCAAACTCAGGTTTTCAATCCAGGGCAGCCACTTTCAAAAGCTGAAGTTTACTCACAGTTCCAGCAATGGGCTAAACAAAACTAACGATCCTGATAAAAGACAGTTTCTCTTTTCCTTGCTCACCCTTCCTCTCCCTGTGGACTTTTCCCTACCATCCACAGAGGTTCTATCATCTCCACTGAGGTGAAAATTGCATGAAGAATACCTTCTTTTGCACTTAGTCACACACCAGGTTCCTCTTCTCCTTCCTTCTGAGCTCATTCTGAGAAGTGGAAGAACATATTTATAAGAAACTAGTGACATGCAACTAAGTGCATGTGAAGTTTCAGAAAAAATAAAAATGTTTTGGAAATCCTGTACTTTGGGAGATTTCTGAACTTCCTGAGTTTCTGAGCAAAGTAAAGGTATGCTCTTGTTTGGGGAAACGATAATTTGACAAGACAAAGGAAAGACATTTGATGAGTAAAACTTAGATGTGGCTCTGAGCTTTGTCCAGTCCAGGAGTGGCTGCGTACAAGATATCAGAGAAGGTTAGGAGGACACTTCTAGACAATATAAGGAAAAAGTAATATTTTCAGATTGACTCCCTGCAGAACACAGTGGTTACAACTGATTTGTTTGACTATGCTTTAGATACCTATACGAAACAGAACTGAGATGATGCTTCTAAGCCCTGAACAAAGCTAAGGCTGGATGAAAGTCACAGAGTGAGTTGTCTCCTGCTTTATCCATGTTACTTCACTCCTTTCTACCTGTATTGCCATCCTTCCTCTCTTACCACACGGTATTCTACTTCCACTTTACTTCACTCTTTTCTACTTGTGTTGCCATCTTTCCTTTCTTATCACACAGTATTGTACCAACACAGCAAGTGACAATGCATTAGCCAGACATGAGCAAACTGCAGAACAAACACACGCATTACTCACCAAAATACCTGTTATTAGTTCTAATATGACCCAATTATACTCCCCAATAGCTGGCTCATGAATCATGCAGAGAAATGGGTCATTTCAAAACACATGGAAAAAATCTTGTGAATCTACATTTCTGTAATATTGCAATACTCACTTATCCGTTATTGATCATAATTCATTCTTACTGCAGAACTTGGACAATGAATTGCTTGCATTTTATCTTGTAGAAGGTTCCTCCGCTTTAAAATGTGTTTAAATAGAAAAATGAAACTTTAAAAAATGAATGAGTTGTAGGGATGCTGGCACTACATCAGCATCAGTGAAGGCTCTTGCTGGAAATGACCACCATTCTCCTGAAAAGTTGAAAAAAATTGTTGCAATTTCACAGGTCTTTGGAAAATTGTTTCCTTGTAGCTAATGCCTTAAGTGACTGGGTAAGGCAACTGGACCAGCAAATTGTGATCTAAAAGCCAGCCTGGAGTTTTGCATTACTTTAGCAGAAGAATAAACACAGAGATGCTGTGAGGGACCTTGCTGTGGTCAGGAGCTACGCACGTAGAAACTCAGGGAAACCTAGCATTAGAGCTGGCGGATCCACATGCTATAAAACTTCACCCAGTGCATCAATTGCAAACACCAGCACATTTCCAAGGACTCCACAAAAAGACTTTTATCTCAATCTCCATTTTAAGAACAGGGCACATGAGGCAACGTAAGAAGAAAGGATTTGCTTAACTTTGGGTGGGTGCTGCCAGGGAGAGATGAAGTTGCTCTGCATCTCCCTCAAGCTGTCATGTAACATCCATACATTTCTTATAATGAGGGGCATGCTGATGCCCCACTGAGGAGCAGGATGCTGAGAACCCCATATTGAACCAGACCCATGCTGGTTTCCTCCTCGGGGGGGATGCAACATTATGCAGAGGTACCAGTTTGTGTCTTTACTGCAGGGCTTACAGCTTCAGGTATAGCACTGTGCAGGGATTCACTCTGCTTTCCTGTGCAAGCAGTGTGCCTTACATAGGCACACATGTTGAAAGCTGGGGTCTCTAGATACCGCAGCAGTGCAAATAACATGCACAGCATAGCAGGTGAAACAAAAAAGAGGTCTCACAATAGGAAAGGTGTTGCCGGTTATACTTTGTCAGGAGGAGATCTTTTTCTTGAAGCCAGTAAAGCTGACTGAGTTTTGGGAGGAAGGGCTTGCCACATGTTAGCGCATACTCTTGTAGGTAGTGATGTCTTTGGATTTACAACATCGCGATTATGAGAGTAGACACACACCTACTTCATGTAAATTTGTTAATGTGGTATGTTCTTCTTGTAGCTTACCTGCTATTAATTTATTCATGTGCCCAGCCATATATACCTGTGTCAGGATTTTGCCATTGCTGACACAAACCCAAAACAGATACTGCCATACACAGCAATGTTAGAGAGAGCAGTAAACAAGAACTTTTTACAAGTACAGAAAATGCTCTGAAGGAAAACCTGTGTCATTTGGGGTTTCAGTATTGGTACAGCTAATTTATGCCATTAAAACAGTAGTAAAAGACGAAATATCTTTCAACCCAAGCAATCACTTCATTTATTATCTGATGACACTGAAGTGTAGATAGAGCTCTGGTTACTTCTGCAAAGATCCCTTCCATTGCTTTCACTAGATGCCACTATCAATGTAATAATCAGAGTAACAGCCACACCTGAGAAAACATGATTTCTGACTAAGGACTTCTGCCACTGGCTCCATATGGAAAGCAAATGAAGAAAAGACCTAGGGAGGGCCGTAGCTATGGAAAATGATCCATATTCCTAGATTCTTTTTTCTTTTCCTCAATCTCTTAATGGGGGTCATCTCTTCCTGGAGCTTCTCAGGAACACAGAAAGAACAACCATGAAAACACATCCCTTCATTGGGTGGGAAGAGAACTACGATACCTGTGGCAGGAGTAACTGCACCAGGGAATCAGATGGCAAACCCCAATAACCATCTAAGTTAAGTCTCTGATATCAGGTTTAAGGTGTTTTAAAACATACAGTACTGTGCTTGTAGAGTCACAAGGATTGACAGAGGCTGTACTGAAGCAACTCTCAAACTCATTGCTTCAAGTCAGGAAAAAGGAATGGTATGTAAGCCCATAACATGGCCTAGATTTGGCCTGGCTTACAATGCTGGAAATCTGTTTTGCTAAGCTCTTAAAACAAAAAGAAGAATGTTTCAAGTCATGAGGTACCACAAGACCTTAAAGACAACAGTAAGCTAAGAAATAGGATCAACAATTTACGAATTTTGCTTTCAGATTCAAAAGGAGCAAAATGGAACTCTCAAGTTGGCAACCCGCACAGAAAGTCTTAGTTTGCTCTGTCTTTTGACATATATTCAGCTTTTGGAACATAAGACATTAACAATGATTAATGGGGAGCTGGCCCAGGCTAAGGCAACTTGTCATAATTCAATACATAGTTATTATGATATACTCCAGGGACAAGTGGATTGAAGACAGCTGGCTTTGCAGATTTACACCAGAACTTGTCTCAATACTATGAGGAAAATAAGATATTCATAAAAATATTCTAGAAACCCCAAATCTATACAAATTTGTGCCAAAACCTCATGCAAAACAAAATCATTATTCAATAGTCATTACTCTGCTATTTATAAAGTTTCTTTCACTCACTGGCAAACAGTGGTAATAGTGTTTGACTTGAAAGACAAATCACAAACCATGGAAAGTGGAAAGTGAATTGCAAGTCATCAGCCCAAGCATGTTGTAAGCTGAAAACTGTTGGTCCAAACTATTCTGAGAATCCTTATGAATAACAAATACTTTTGAAGAAACCCAGATCATTTTATCCACAGCTCAACCAGAGAAAAACAGGCTACATTTATGAGCATCACTCACAGTGGACAAATTATTCAGCTCTGCAATATGCTGCAACTATGGCCAGAGAAAGCATCAGGCATGAGTAAAATTTCAAGTAGCATTTCTCAGTAACAAACTGCAACTCCTTTAACACAGTTCCAGGCTTGTTTTCTTTCCCAGGGATGAAGTTGTAGAGATGAGTTGTCCCAGCTTGTCCGTATGAACATATAATACCTCTGGTATTGGATGGATTCTCTAGAGTGTGTACTTCACATTGCCCTTTGCAAACAAATGGCCAACAGTTGGGAATGTTGGCAGGACATGACACAAAGGGGAGGCCACTTTCAGAGATGGAAATGGCACTAGAACAAGTATGATTTATGGCAGTGACTTTGGGGTTTCCATATCTCTTTTGGGTTATTCTCGACACGAGCACACTGACTCAGAGGAGCTAAGAGCTTTGAGTTGGAATAGATACCGGATGTTTGGCTTTAGGCTTGGCAATCTCGTCGTGACCTTGGCAATGAGAGCCAAGGGACAAGAGATGAAATGGATGAACCGGGCAATGGAAATAGCAGCCCAATCAGAGCCAGATTTCCCTCGTAGCCCTCTGTGGGACACCATGCAAAACGTGTCCAAGTCCTCAGAGTAGTATTTGAGGAGAGGAAAACTTCAAAGTAATTCATAAGGTAGTGAATAAGAATTTATACGTAGAATTTAATATACAAAAAACAAGGATTCTGCAGCCTTACAGCCCCTGCAGCTTGGGGGTTATTTTCACTCCTGTCCCTTGTTGTCTTCACATTCACGGTCTCTCAGGCCTCTGCCTTCTGCTCACACAACACCTTCCTGACCTGGATTTTTGTGTCCTCAATTTCTTCAAAATCTCTGCCTTTTGTCTCACCATCTGCTCCTTTCCTTTGATCACATCCCTAATCCTGGCACCTTGCTTAAGGGAAGGTGATGCATCCATATATGCATATACACATACACATGCACGCAGGCTTTCCCTTCACTGTCCTCGTCCATCATATTTGGAAGTATCACACTGGCAGCATGCTTCTGCAGGGGCCATAGGGCCCACTCCACAAGGCTGCTTAAGCTACCTCTAAGGGGCAGACACAGGAATTCAGACACCATAAGGAAGAAATATGAAAACCTTCCCTCAGACAAAGCAAATTGTGGCACACAACCCAGTGAAGCTACAGTCAAGATTAGCTTTGTTAAGGCCATCTGGTTAGTTTGTGTAGATGAAGCTGTAGATTTGAGCGGTTTTGGTTTAAATTGCATGATGCAGAAATGATCCACCAATACCCACAAAAAGATGCACAGTCAAATAACCCTGGGAAACAGAAAAAGAGACAGATGGAGAATTTGTCTGGCTAATTTTCTCCCCTGTGGCTACTGTGCTGTTTCTGCTAGAAAGGATGCGGAAGGAGGCAAAGTGAATAAATATACACTGACTTTGTGGGATGCGTAGATAACTGTAATATTTCTTTAAGTCAACATGAAAAACACCAGTGAAAAGGAAAAAAAGGTTTAGTAAGAGCCAGAAAAGAGACTTTATAGCTCAAACTAATGGCAAAGTGCGTTGGGTTTTTTTATCCTAGTAAAATTCCTTGTTCAGTTGTGCAAACAAGGAACACTTTCTGTCCTTAATAACTTTGAAAGGGCCTAACCTCTACACCTGAAGTAAAGTTAGTGACTAAGCATTATATCAAAAGAGTACAGTGTTTGCTTCAATGAGGACCAACAAGATTCTCTATATTTGCCAAGCTCCTGGCTGTGACCAAACCCAGGGGCTGCTCTATTTTGCTTTGCAGAGCTGGGAAGGTGCTGCCAAAGGAATGAAGCGCATTAGGATGCACAATGTAAAGCAGGCAGCAAACAAACCTCCTAGCCACAGAGTTATCTGGTGATGGGCAGGAAGGTCCATCAACACCCCAGAGCCAGAGCAATAGTGATGAAATATTAGTGGCCATATCCAGCATATCACATATCCACAGACAAGTCTATTTTCCACCCTGTCCTCTGAGCCATCCCCCCAGCCAGACAGGTGGTGTTGGGGGAGCCGGCAGGCTGCACAGAGTAGGGTACCCAGGATGGTCACTGAGCTCAGATGGTACATGCCTGGTTGATGCAGTGTGTTTTGCTTTCCCTGCAGTTACATTCAATTAAAGGATGTGGCATCTCCCCTAGGGATGCTTCAATCAGTCCTTTCCCCCTGCTTCCCCCCTTCCCCCTCCTCAGCCAAAACTGCTGCCTGTTGTCTCTTGCTACCTCCAGTGATTTCCAAAGGGTGGTCCTGCCATTTGAACAATTTACTGCCTTTTCCCAACCCTGTGGGTTCCCTGGTGATGCTTTGCTCCCTATGGGCAGTTGCAGTGATCTGATACGGGTCAGATCCAGTGCTGCAAGGACAAGATGCCAGCCAGGAGAGAGACATCATATTCACAAGAGCATGTGGGTTTGGGTCTTTTCTTGTTGTGTTTGCTTTGCTGGCTTGTCTCATCACTTTTTCCTCACACAATAAGGTATGGCTGGCCATGAAATCTACATATTTTTCTTTGCATCTCTGGCTTCTTAGGCAAATGTCAAAAATATGATTATTTCAGGGAACTGCTTTCCTTTTATGTCCAAAAAATGAAAGACAGAGAAAGAGAATTCTGTGTATGGTAAGTATTTTCTTTGCTTTTATTCACAAAGGGAAGGGATTAGGCAGTTAAAGTAATAATAAAACCTGTAACATTAATTTCGAATGTTGTTTACAGCGGGGGGTTATTCTTAAGGCTCCTGTTCCTCCTCCTCCCTTTCATTCTCTTACTGAATCGAAGGGAAATTGCCTAATTTAGTTTGGTTGCTTGGTTGGCTGTATCAGTGCATTTCACTCAGAAGAGCACTTCCAAGAATAATGGCATGTTTTTAATGCCCAATTGAAATTAGTCTTTGCATTTCTGCTTAGTGTTGATTAGCAAAGTTGCTCTGAATATGTGATATACAAGCTATTCTTCTGCTCTCCCGAAGAATGCTAGGTATTTCTCAGCTGGAGAACTACTGTGCTTGTAGCTTGACCAGATGTAAACATCTGCTCCAATCACGCCTTGTAAGGGTAAAATCGTACCATTTACTTATACGCCAATTTTTGTCCTCCAGCTGCATCTGTCCCAAGAAGTTATTTTTGCTTATCTCTGAAATATTAAGTAATTCCCTTACATATTATGTGAATTTTCATTAGACAGAGTAAAACCTGTGTACATAATGTGGTTTTGGCTTCTGCAGGTAAAGTAGCAATTCAAGGACCAGTGAGTGGTGGCAGTGGCCACTCTCACATTCAAAGCAACAAGAGAAGTGACTTTGCAGGGTCAAGCTCTTCATTGGCAAGGAGGCACTACATTTAAACAGAGTGCTTGGAAGATGAAAACATTTGTATTTGAATTTTCTCCATCCAGAAGCATGATTACTGTCATGGAGCAGTGCCTGGGGACAATTTCTCCTAGATGGACCATCAGAGGGACAAAGCTTTGTCTCTGCAGGACTGAGGAGGACACCCAGTGGGCCACATTGCAAGGTGTGTGGTTACTGGCCCTATTCAAAATCAGTTTTCAGATCTTAACCTATAGCAAAGGTCCAGCACAGACAGGCACTTGGACTCCATTATGGTTATGGGTCTATTGTGCAGACACTGTGACCTAGACAGTGTGTGCAGATAACCAGAACTGGTCTGTTTTCAGCAAGCTTTATATTCAGTGTACAGTCATCTTTTCATGTTTCATCTTTCAGTGATTACAATACTTCCCAATTGCAGGAGTTTCTCACCAGCATCACACGTGTTTTCTCAAAGAATGAGATATGTTTTGAAAGCTTAACAAACTACGTTGATGGAAAGGCTTGTCTGACAGCTCTTGCAGAACAGTTTCGCAGGAAGTGAATAAAGTGGGGAGCACATTAATTACCTTTCTTCAAACAAATTATCTCAAACCCATTTCCTTCCTCCATTAGCTGAGCTCTCACGCTGATGTGGGCGCTGCCAGTCATGTGCTGCCTTGTTGCATATGGCAAAGCTGGTGAAGAGCAGTCTGGCACATCACTGAACACATGACCCTCCCTATCACTGACCCAACTTACCCTGGGGACAAATTCAGACCTGGCATACATGAGTGTTGCTTCAATTATATAGGTTTTGCAGAGGTGAGGGGCGCAGATGTTAAAGGAAGAGGGCTCCAGAGCTATCTTTCATCCTTCTGTAATCTGTTTTTCTTACTGCATTTGTTGTATTAGCCTGCAAGGCTCATTCCTCATCAGAGGAGGTGATGCTGATTTGCCACTCGCACCCATTTTGTTACAAACCCAATATGTAACTTACTCCCCCAGTTCTAATCACATCTGAAATCATCACAGAGCCTTCCTAGGTGTTGCTTCTTCAGTGTTTTGCAAGCTGCTGCTGCACTGAGTTTGGCATATCCAAAGGAAGATCCTTCCAATGAGTTGGAGGACCACTACCATGCTACACTGGAGGCACTGCACCACTACACCTAGTAATGCTGGGGAAGCTCAGTGCCCAAGATGTGCTTGTTGGGAAATCAGTTCCACTTAGCTTGAGAAAGCATATGAACAGTAAGTAACAGCAATACAGAAAACAAGTACGAATACCATTGGTTCTCTTTTCTAGTGCCTAGCATGAAAATACCCTTGGAAATAAAAAGATTGCTCAGTCTTTACGACAATGAGTGCTACTCCCTAAGTACATCTAAGTAGCTCTGGAGTGCAATTTTGTCAACCTGCTAAACATACAGAAAGTATCAAGGCACCTATTTCCTTACTAAAATTTACAATAGGTAACCTAAAGTGTTAAAAGCCTACAGCCAAAGCAGGGTTAGACCTGAAACTATGAAACTTCTAAATCAGATGGGATAATATTTGCAGAACCACATACTTTCTTCCTTTTTTTTTCCACAAAAGGGAAATTTATCCACCAAATCCTCCTATTTCAAGTTACCACACCACAAACGTAGGGCAAAATATCACTTTCTATGTGAAATGTACTGCATGCTGCAGGACTTATGACTCGGCAAAGAAGAAGGGGATAACCCAAGTGCCATAGGTGATCAAAGGGAGAGCAGTAAGCCAGCATGGAGTCTTTAATAGGTTTGAATAATAGCCTACGCTTGGTGTTGCCAAATAGCAGGCTAATAGACAGGGAGAGATTGGCTAGCCCTGTGCCAGTCTGCCTGGTGAGGTAGGCATTCAGGTGCAGTCCCAGCAAGCAGATTTGCATAGAGTTGCCCATGGTGGGTACTTGCATGACCATTTATTCTGTTGCCCATGAAGTTCCCTGGCCAGGTTATCAATATGCACAATGGTTTTACAGTACTATATGTGCTGATGTACACCAGAAGAACAAGCCAGAAGCTTCCCTCTGTGCTCAGGTCAGACTGTCAGGTCAAACTCACTTCAACTTCCATAAATTTCAGTTCAGATTCTCAAGACTGATCCGCACAGGAACTGATAGGAATTCCTGATATTTTTCCTGGGCAGACCTATTGCAGCAATGGTCAAGCTTCGCATTTTTTTTCATCCCTCTCTGCTGCTGCGAGTGCCTCCTCTGTGATCTCTGCCTCTAAGCTGCCTGTTTGGGACTGGCAGGGATGGGCAGTGATGGAGATGTTCAGGTGCTGTGTGACACTGTCAAGGTGGGGTAGGCAGGATCTACCTGCACATAACACAGCAAATCTGGCCTGTCTGGAAACCTCCATCTGCTGTGTTATGAAAAAAACCCACGGTATGTCCAGTGCTGGTCCACAGAGACAGAAGCCGTCAATAAAGGTGAAGTCACAGGAAAAGAAAACTGGGGTTTGTCCCAGAATGAGACAGCCTATGAAAATTGTCCAACAGGAGCACTTTCCCTAGCCTTCCCTATTGCCTTTGAAGCTTTCTGTGGGAAATGCTTGTTTATCTACCCTATCGGCCAGAACTGCACAAACTCAATGTGACAGTGCCCTTGCGTTGGCTTATGAATGTCAGAAGAGAAGGCTCCCAGGACCTTACCATTCTCTACAACTGCCTGACAGGAGGTTGGAGTGAGATAGGGTTGATCTCATCTCCCTGGTAACAAGTGACAGGACAAAAGGAAATGGCCTCAAGCTGCACCAGCCAAGGTTTAGATGGAGATAAGGAACAGTTCCTTCCCCAAAGGGTGCTCAGGCATTGGAACAGGCTGCCCAGGGCAGTGGTGGAGTCACAGCCCCTGGAAGTGTTCACACACTGTGTAGGGCAGCCCTCAGTGACATGGGTTAGTGGTGGCCTTGGCAGTGCTGGGGAACAGTTGGACTGATGATCTTAAAGGTCTTTTCCAACCTAGCTGATTCCATGTTTCTATGATTTTCCCTTTATGGGCACTGGCAGTTCTGCAGTGAGTGAGACTGATCTCCCCACTCAGATTAGATGCACGTGCAGTACTGACTCTGCGTTATCTGTACAGCCCCGGTGCTGTCAGACATGATAAGGACCCAACACAGGATGGATGCAATCAGCAGAGTGAGAAGTGGGACTCTCAGAGGGAAGGAAGAAGTGAGATGCCCCTTTCAGAAGCCATATGCCTTGCCTCCTGATGATTCTATTCCACAGACCTCGGGTTGCTGCTCTGCAATCTCACTGCCTGGGGATGGCGGATGACAAGAAAACTTCTCCTCTTACCAGTTATGCTGTCTGCAAGCACAGCTATCCAGTGTTGGGTATGAGCCGGTAATCTGAGCCTAATTTCATAATAAGAGAGATCCTGGAAAATTGCCATACCCTTGCAATTTGTTTTAAGTAAATCTAATATAAATGGTATTCAAAAAAAACCCTTCAAAACCAAACTTCAAAGGCCAATTCTTTAACAGTAAGAGATGCTAGGATCAAATACCCCTTTCAAACTTTATTTTGCTCCTTTTTGCACATTCATTATTATGCAGCTTTTAATTACATTCTACATTTTGCAAAGAGCTCATATCACTGAACATGTTGTATAGAACAAAGGATGGATGGATATAAAATATCTGTGTGGAAAAAAACCACAGATTTCTGACAAGGACAAGCTGAAGTCTGGCAGACTATAAGCAAATGAATGTAAGGTTTCTCACTGCAAAGTATCTGGTAATCTTAACTGTGACAACAGCCCTACCGATAGTAATGCAGTGACCCCCATGGAAAAAACAATTTGATTAAAATACACTTCACTCCCCTTTAAAAAAAAAAAAAAAACAGTTTACACAATAAAGAGATCATAAACACATACAAAATGAGACAAGTGAGGCTGCTGGGGAGGAGGAGAGATGGGAAAGCAGGGTGGGAAGACTACAGATGCTTTTAAATCAATGGGAAACAAACAAAACCTTTAGGAAGTCAGCCAGTGGGAATGTCAGATAATGCTTCCTATAAGCCTCATGGAAAAAAATACATATTTATGCAAAAGACACACAAACTGTGAAATGGAAAATCTGCTTTAGATTTTGAAAAAGGTCTATTTGCTTGCAAATCTCTTGTCAGCTGCAGAAAAGATATCAGAAAAGGATAGGACTGAAAGTCAATTTGCTTGCAAATCCTAGAGATAAAGGCAACACTAGGATAGAAGTGAAGAAATAACATGCCCATCTTTTCCTCATTTTGTCATTTGGAGTTTTTTCTGGAGCATATCAGCAAGTGAGTTTTAAGGGGTAAAAAGAAAGCTGGGTTGTGTTTATTTAAACAAACTTTAGATAGCAACTTGTCTACACTTTGGCAAACTCCCAGCTATGTGGGAGCAAAAATAAACTGTTTAATTTTACTTCCAAAGAAAGAATGAAAGATAATAAACTCAAACTGCAGGAAACAGGAGTAGTCGCTGTTGTTGCTGATTTTGGAACAGCTGGCTTTGGCCTAAGTTATCTTGTGTTCAAAACCCAACAACTACTGGAAAGGTTATAGTCACAATAAATAGACAATTTTTCCCAAAACTTCTGTTTCTTCTGCTTTGTTATTGTACTTGTTAATAAAAGCTCACAGAAGCAGAAGAACATTATATTCGCTTCGCAGATCAAGTGCCAAGTAGACAACTGTATGTAAGTGTCTCTTCTCTATATGTAAATGAGCTGTTTTTATAGAACACCAAGGATACAAAAGCAAATTACTCAGAAGTGTTTTCATCACGTGTCTCTGAAAAATAGAAATAAAAAGGCTTCCAGTGGCAAGATCAGCAGCTGGTGTAAATGCAGCTCCACATCTCCCTTCTTCTTCTGCCAGACCAAATACCATCTTTGCTCTGGTCACACATCTCCAATCCTTGCGTTTACACTCACTGCTGCCATGGCATGGGCTGGATCTCACTGGCAAGCAGCCCATGCCACCATGCAGCACCCATATACCTTGTCCCTTTGCACACATCCAGCTCATAGGATCATAGAATCAACTGGGTGGGGAAAAAAGCTTTAAGATGTTGTCATGGGTTCAGCAGTAGCAGTCATTTTTCAACTTCTTGGTAGCTGGTGCAGCACTGTGTTTTTGACTTGTGGCCTGAGAACAGCACTGATAACACCAATGTTTTAGTTACTGCTTAGTAC